>LOJH01032017.1:0-16662 GCA_001685095.1 Ellobius talpinus
GTATAAGCTAGCCGTGCAGGAGCCAGGCGGGACGAAAAGCGGGCCTCCGCTCCCCTATCACTACAGATAAATGCATGTTTGCTGAAACTTCTCCTGTAGCTCTATAGGGAATGATCTGGATTTTGAGCATCCACTGGACAATTCTGGTATCCTCTGCATAAAGCCATTCTCCTCAAGCTACACTTGGTTCTTTGCATCCTTCTCTACCTCTGGGTCATTAGTTGAAGATACTTCAGGTTTCTCACCTTCTGGCTTAGACAAAAATATCTTTAGGCTAAAAAGAGACCTGGCACTGGCCTGAGAATATTGATCCTGCTGGTTTTATGTCAGGTGTCTTTTTATAGGCATCCCCACAGTCAGCATGGGAGTAATTAAGAGTGTTCCCAGGCTGGAAGGTATTAGGGCCTGACCACAACAGTGCTTAGCAAGGCAGAATTTTCTTCCTCCATGTTTTTCAATTGACCTCAATGTCCGTGGCAGTGACACAGAGGGAGTCCATTCCTGTCTGTCTTTTTGACAAAGAGTGATTAGACATTTGCTACCATACTTTATATACTATTTATTGGTTTATTCTCATGAACACACTTCCAGTGACATGTGAAGATTATGAATCTTCTATTTGCAAAGGACCTTCAGAAGACTACTTATTAATTTTACCAAAAAGCCACCATAAATGACTTTATCTCAGAGTTCAGAGATCATACACTAAGCTTATATAAATAGTATTCTGAGAAAACAAGAATTCCTTTCTCTCTACTTTAGCCATACACCTTTATTTTCTAAAGACAGGGCCTCATATATCCCAGGCTGGCCTCAAACTTGCTATAGCCAAGGATGACCATGAACTTCTGAGCCTCTGCTCCAGAGTGTTGGTGATAGAGGTAAGAAGCCTTCCCCTAGGACCATCTGAGTCAGTGGCAAATATTAGCATGATGAAGCGAACAGACACTGGGAGTCAACTAACATTGAAGAATGTGGGGAAGGATTTTCCCCTAAGATGCTTGAGAGGGGGTCCTGACTGAGGACACCTTGACCTCAGCCTTCCAACTGGCAGAACAGTGACACCAAAGTTCCCATTGTCTTCAGTAATGTGGTCTGTAGCACACACCAACATCCTGACCAAAAACAACTTATGAGAGCAGAGGATTTATTTGACTTATTCTTTCAGGTCACAGCACAATGTTGAGGGAAGTTGGGCAGGCATGTGAAGACAGTCCAGTGTTCTCCTACACACATTACCTCTGACCAGGGAACTTATTCAAAGCCAGTAAAGTATAGCAGAAACCATGGAGGAATGTGCTTGATAACTCAGGAGTAAGCTCATGCTTGGTTAGCTTTCTTATATGGCCCAGGGATACCTGTGGGCTTCTGTAAACCAACAAGTTACATGCTTTTTATTCCAAAAGGGAATAACATCTCAAGTTGCTTTTATCTGTAGATATCCCCAGTTTCTTCTTGAATGCTAAAGATAGTTTTGAAGGGCAGCCAACTAGTCACTATGCTCCCTCTATCCTCCAGCTTGACAGGTAAGAACCTAACCTTGAATCTTCTCTCATGAATAATTGAAGTCCTTGGCTTTCTAACATTCTGTGCCTTGAGTTCTTTTCTCTGGTGAAACAATATCATATCAACAATGGGTAAAGAGCAACAGAAAGAAGTTCAGATTCTCTTCCTTTTTGAAACATGAAGCTAATTGGAAAACAAACAGTATTGATTCTTACCTATTCTGTCCTCTTCCTGAAACAGCTCATGGGTGCCACTTTTGATGTAATACACACCTTGTTTTTAAGACTTAGATTTTAATACAATTTCTGGTTCATTATTTTTTCACACTTGTTTTCCCTTAGCTCCTTGTGGGTCAGTGGTACCTGAGTTATTGGAAATTTAAAGGACTTTACCTTTGACTATACTGCTTTTGATTGACAAAGCTTCCAGGCTAATAGAAACTCAGGCCATTTGGGAGTATGACACAATAGGAGCCTAGGGAGGCGTCCTGTATTTCCCTGCACTCATTCACCAGCCAATGAGAATTTTCTGAGCGCCTACCAAGTGCTAGGCAGGGAGCTAACAAGTGAGGGTCATAAAGATGAATCAGCTCTATGTTGTATTTCCCACATGGAGCTTATGACCTTGGAAGAGGAAAGGAGAGATGAAAGGAAATGACACAAATGAATGCATAATTGCAAGCTGTAGAAGGTCATAGCAGACAGGTGTCTGGACATGGTGAGAGCAAATACCACAGGCAACAGCTCCAGGGGCAGGAAGGCTTCTCAAAGAAGGCGTACTTGCCTGAGATCTGAGGTTGAGTGGGTGTTTCACTGAGGGAAAGAAAGAAAGTGGGGGTTGGGAAGATTTTCCAGCCAAGGGAACACTGAATGCAGATATTCGATTCAGGCAGATAGCCGTAATGTGTAAATCTATGCCCCTGCAGACCCATGGGACAGCACACACTTGGGTTCTATAGGTATATGACGTTGTTTGAAGTTGTCCACCTGCCTCTAATAACATGTAGATCTTTCTAGAAGATTTGAAGAGGTCCTGGAATCCTGGGACCAGTAGTGTCCCAAGAGCTGTCTTTGGTCAGCCTTAACCACGGTGCATGAAGAGACTGCCTAGAGAGGAAAACAACCAGAATATAGTAGGCTTTGTCAGAGAGAAAGGAATTTTCATATTATTTTATCTTGTCACTGAAGGAAACAGACGGGATTCTTTGAGTATAGAGAAATGTACTACCAAGGCTTTTTACCTCTGACCTCTTATCTGTCTGAAACCCACTCAGCTGAGGCCTGCCTGTCATTCAAGAAAGCCACCTGAAGGACAAAGTTTGTCACCCAGGCACAGGAACCAATGTGGAGAAAGCAGAGACCAAGAGTAGAAGGCTCCCTAGGATATCATCTTGGTCATTCCCCACGGACCACACCATTCCCTGTGTTCAGGGAACCTAGGGGGCATGTCCCAATCTGATGTGTGACTTTTCCTAAGGAGCTGGGAACAGATGTCTGCTTACCCTATATAAAACAATGACAACAGAGCAAACAAACGGCCCCACCCACGTCTAGACCAGAGAACTCATGAGTTTCTCTGAGTTATGGTGTAGAGGCAGTTCTATCACCTAAAGGTCACTGCGACATGAGTGATCACTCACACAATTACATCTTTGGAGTTCCTTGCTCAACTTGCAGGCGGTTCCATTGAAGATAGTATCCTCCATTTGTCACTATTTCTTTTTATAGTTTGTTTATATAGTCTTGGGGAGGGGCCTCTTGAGTCTTATAACCTAAACATCCTGATCCTTGTGTCTCTTTAGCTTTCAAGGTCTTATGAGCCTACCTTCTCCCTCCAGAAGGGTACAGGGTTCTTTGAAGGACCTGTGCTTTTCAGTTTATGTTTTATGTCTAGCACCTGGCATATACATGTTAAGGATCCAATAAATATTTGTTGAAAAATAAACACACATTTTTTATCATGTGTATGTATGGTATATGCATATGTACATGTTCATATGTGTTGACATGCTTGCATCTGTGTGCAATCACGTGTGGAGGCCAGAGGTTGACATACCAGATGTCTTAATCTATTGCTTTCCACCTTAGTTTTTTGTTTGTTTGTTTGTTTGGTTTTGGTTTTTCGAGACAGGGTTTCTCTGTAGCTTTAGTGCCTGCCCTGGAACTAGCTCTTGTATGTAGACCAGGCTGGTCTCGAACTCACAGAGATCTGCTTCTGCCTCCCAAGTGCTGGGATTAAAGGCATGCACCACCACCACCTGGCTCTCCACCTTAGTTTTTGAGACAGAGTCTGTCATTGAACCCAGAGCTCACTGATTTGATTGGCCTGTGAGTTCTGGAGACTGCCTGTCTCTACTCTCCACTTCCCCAGGCCCCACATTCCCTGTCCCTGAGCAACCAGCACTGGAATTACAGACAAATGTCACCATGCCTGTCTTTTACATTATTTATATTTGAGACAGGCTTTCTCCTATATGACCCTAGTCAGCCTGGAATTTGCCATGTAGACCAGGCTGGCTTCAAATTCACAGAGATCCTCCTGCCTTTCCCTCAGTGTGCTGGGATCAAAGGTGTGTGCCTCACACCTAGCAGAAGGATGCAAGTGGTCTGAACTTCCAGCTGCACGCCTGTCTAAATTTACCCACTGAGCCATCTGCCCAGTCCCAGACACCTGGTTTCACCTGCATTCTATTTTAATCTCCAAACTCGACATTGAACCAAGTTGCCTAGAAATAGGTAAATAGAATTATTAGATTACAGGTATTTTCCCGCTGCTTTGTACATAGTCGGGTCCGTGGTGATTTATTGAATGGGCAATGTCAGAGTCAAAGGAAATTCCACTTCCCCAAATTCTATGTTAGGTAAAAGCCAGCATTCCTCAAGAACTTGACAAGCCAGTTCCCCTCTACCAAAAGGAGCCATTTCTCTTATCACTGGTGTAAGGGACAAAAATGTGGTGGCTATCAGCAAACCAAAGTGCATGCTGGGCCTCCTGGATACCCCAGTATCAAAAGTACCTAGCTCTTTTCACCCCTCCCCAACCCTAAACTTCTGCAGCTCTTGGGTTTTCCTACCAACAGTTAACTTCCACCCAGCCTACCCTCATCCACTCTTCCCAATGGGTAAGGGCTCCCATAGGGATTCAATAAATCTGGCACATTAAGTTGGGGCAGGACCAACCCCCTCCCCACTACATTAAGGCTGAACATGGCATCCTATAGGGAATGGGCCCCAACTAGCTAGCTAATGCCCCAGGGATAGATCTTGGTCCTACTGCCAGGGGCCTCTTAGATAGCCCAAGCTTTTCCACTGTCTCCCAAGTGTGGAGGGCCTAGTTTGGTCCTATGGAGATTCCACAGCTGTGGGTCTAGAGTTCATGAGTTTGCACAAACTTGGTTCAGCTGTCTCTGTAGATTTCTCCATCATGATTTTGACTTCCCTTGCTCATATATTCCCTCCTCCCTGTCTTCGATTGGATTACCAGAGCTCGGCCTGGTGTTTGGTTATGGATCTCTGCATCTGGTTCTATCAGTTACTGGATGAAGGCTCTATGATGATAGTTGGGATGTTCACCCCCATCCCTGTTCCTGCTCCTCTCATGGCTAGGTCCAGTCTGTTGGCCATGTTTCGTCTCCTACTTCCTCTCTCTGTTCTGGACTGCTCCAGATACCTCTCTCTAATATCTACAATAAACCACCCCCTTAACCATCCAGTTTATACAGCAGTTATAAATGCCTCATGCTAATAATCTGGAACTTATGTGTGGCACTATTTCACTCTTACTGGCATTCCTTTTGGAAGAACACAGCACCAAGGGGTAGCATCCAGACCTCCCTAAGATAATCATTTCAGTGAAAAAGATAGTCTCCAATTACCGTTCACTCTGCACGTAAGAGCAGAAAGAATGCCCTTCATTAAAGGAGGACATAGCTTCTATCATTGGAACCAGCGCTTGTAGATGAAGACGCTGGCACCCTCCTCAGCCTCCTCCACTTCATTATTATTACTATTGCTGTTGTTAACATTTAGAAAACCAAGGTTGCGGATCTTTTAGCAAAGGCAGTTGAGGTTCCCATATCTCCTTTTTGCCTAATGAGTCCTGTCATTAAGACAGCACCAGGGTGGGAGAGAGTGGCAGCTAGCCAGGATGGTCTGTAACGTTTTGATAAACAAACATAATATTTATCAGAGCGGCTCCCATGTGTTTTCTTGTGTATGAGAGCAGGGAGTCCTCCCTGGGCCTGGATATAGTTTTCTCTGTATGAGATAAATCTTTAAGGCCATTAAAGGGGAAAAAATGTTTGTACTCTGCTCCCCGGTTACCTAGGCTAATTTACTGCACTAAGAGGTCTTGGAGCTGTTAATAATATACAAATACAAATCAAAGAAGAAATTGTCTCTGTTAATTGACTTTTGTGATGCTAATCTAAGGCTTTCCACAGGGTACAGCAGCTCTTTACTCCACACTGAAACTGGCAACGTCGGAGAAAGCCAAAGGCTTCGGAGTTGGGGCTTGGAATTACTGCTGGGGGTTTTAAGACACATCCCATCTTCCCTTGTCTCTCTTTATGAATCTGGAGACAGAGAACAGAATAAAAAGACAGGGAGAGACTCGACCATGGAAGAATAGTCCAAATATGCTCTCAGGGAAGGCCCTGCTTGGGGATGCCAGGCTTCTTGCCCCAAAATTGATGGCTATAGCAAGATTGGTTAAAAACAATACCATTAGATTCTGTACTGGGTCCAATTAGGGGCTACACTCACTCATCTTAAGAAAGAAAACATGTATTCTAGCAAGTTGGGACACACTTTTCTTCTCTGTACTCTGAGGGCAGAGGCAGGCAGATCTCTGTGAGTTCCAGGCCAGCTTCTCTTACAGAACAAGTTCCAGATCAGTCAGGGCTACATAAAGAGAGCCCTTCTCAACAAACAGGCAAACCAAAAGTAAATACACCCCCTAAACACTGTTCACTGATACCCCAGCAGGCAACTCTGCCTATTCTCTGTGATCTCTGCCCACAGAGAAGGCTCTGGACTGCTGTCAATTCAACAACAATGAAGTGAACGGTCAAGTTCAGAGATAAGGTTTCTTGGGCCAGCCTTGACTGTCAAATAGATTCGGCTTTGATTCTTACCCATTCCCTCCCACCTGTAAGCACTAGTCACCTGTAGCAACAAGTCTGGGACCTAAAGATACAAGTTCATGACTGATCTGAGCATCTATAACCTCTCAGTTTTTGACCCAACTGTTTCTCCTTCCAACTATCCTTAGTCCACATGAATAACCTTGTACTCTTCCTTGAAGGTTCCAATCACAATCCTCACAGGAACTGTGCAGAGAGACAAAGGGCTGAGTGGTCCCCACATTGCCTGTTCCAATGTTTGTAGTATAAATATACATGGTTAGGTCTTGAGAAATTCCTTTTCCCAAAGTCTGGCGTGTAGACAGAAGTCAGCATTCCCTCAGGGACTTAAGATAGTTCCTACTTGCTAAGAGGAGCCATTTTCCTGCTGGCAAAGGGACCTAAAGCTCTTCCATTAGCCTAGCCTGCCTGTGGTGCCTATTAGCATCTCAAGGTCTATGCTAGCCTCTAGGCTCCTCAGTCCCTACTCACAAGTACCTGTCTCTTGGATGGCATACCCCATCCCCCACCTTAAACCGTCCCACCCCCTGAGCTTCCCTTCTATGCCCTTAGCTATTCTGACTCCTATACAGCTCTGTCATTTTGGCTCTGCACCCTCTTGGGTCTCTTGGTTTCCGTAGCTCTCTGCCCCCCCATGGCCCAATTAAGGCCAGACTCCTCCAGATGCCTCTGGCTGTGCTCTCCCCCTTATCTACAATAGCAACCTTCTCCTCAACCTTCTTCTTGAGTGTTTATGTCCTCCTTGTCATTTATCATCGACATCCCATTGTTTGAATTTTTTTGTTCTTCCCAAAGCTTTTCTTTCCCTTCCACAGCCTCCTTTCCCTTTCTTGTCTCTTCAGTGACTGGAGATCAAACTCAGGGCCTCAGGCACACTGTACCTCTGAGCTACAGTCTTAGCCCTCAAGGTTCTCCTTGACTGAGTGAGCTTCCTCTGGGACTTGGCCCTTTGAAGTCTTCTACCTTCCTTCTTGCCTTTCTGTCTGAGAAGTCAGGCCTGTGGTCCACACCTAGAATTCTAGCACTTCAGGAATCAAGGTCATGGCCCGTCCTCAGCTACAAGGCCAGCTTGGGGTCTCTGAAACCCTGTCTCAATAAATAAGTAGATAAATCAATAGAGCAAGACAAGGAAAGCCTGGGCCCAGAAGGAAGGTGAAGCTCAAGATTTATCTCTTGTGTGAACCAGAGGTGAAGGTGAGAGGAGACTAGATGGGAGGTCAGGAAATACAAATTCCAAAGTAATGTTTTTCCACTACAATCCATGAACTCAGCTTCCTGGGTCGTCGCCACCACTGTTCAAATGAAACAGAATGGAAAAGCTCGACATCCACTGCGTGTAGCAGGAGCAATGATCTGCAACTCTCTTCTGTGACACACACACACACACACACACACACACACGCTGACATCGGCAGTCTCAAACAACTGTTCCAGCAGTCTTTCTCTACGAGTTGACAGGTTAAAGTGTTTATCGTTAGCATTTCTTTTCAGTTTTGAGGTTGAGGTCTCTGAGAGACTTAGTAAGGCCCCCAAATTCTGATTCTAAAAATATCGGGGGCCTCAGGTGGGTGGGGCAGTGACATCACACCAAAGACAGCCTGGGAACTAACATGAACATTTTTGTTTGACCCATATAACACTTCAAAAAAACTTAAATAAATTTTGTCATTTTTAAAATGAGAAATTTGTATAGGGGGAATAAATCTTGATTTTTCAACTTCTTTCCAGGATTTGGAGATTCTGACCACACAAGGTGGCTGCTGACAGCCTCTAGTTGTCCCTTGGTTCTGGAAGTCACTGAAACTCAGGTGCCACCCACTCCTTGACCCAGAGTCCTTCCTTACCAGACACTTCTATCTTGCTTCAAGGAACTACAAAGACAGACTGTCCTCAAGAGTTCTTTTGATGTAAGCACTCGTTTGTCAGGAGAGACAGGAGGCCAAGGTCACAGGGGTCACCAGTGCTGCAGGTGAGGAAAGAGCCTTGGTCTGTGGAATGGGACCCCTGCTCCAACACCAGCCCTGGGAGAAAGTCTTCAGTTTACTTGAAAGGTCACTACTAGCCCTAACTTTTCCCCTCTGGTCTCAGGCAGAGCAGATGTTATCTTGGTCAAAGTGAAATTCCATCCTGACTGGTTCCCAATTGTCTTGCAGAGTATTTGATTGTATCTGTTCTCTGTGATTTCTCCTGTGTAGTTGCCTGCTCAGAGTAGCTTCTGTGGGAAAAAGACACTGGGCCAAGGGCCTCGCTGAAGTGGGCATTTAGAAAAGACAGCCAGGGCTGTTGCTCAGAGAAAAAAGCCTGACTAGAGAAAAACAAACAAACAAACAAACAAAAACACCCTTATATTTGTTTCTACAATAGTTGGAGGTTAGAGGAAAATAGCTTGGAATACATGGGTCTAGAATGATCACAGCAACGCCAGCATCAGTAGCATGGCGTGGATGTCACATCTTGACTGTTCTAGACAGAAGGTGTAGGTAGCTCTGGGGGTGCTTTTCGCAGTGTGGTAGGGAGCCAGGAGGGAGCCAGAGGCCAGGCTGACTTTTTTGTTTTGTTTTGTTTTAATTATAAAATTGTTGTGTGGTATTTTGTTTGTGTTCTGACAAATAAAGCTTGCTTGGAATCAGAGGTCAGAGTGGAGCTAGCCACTAGTGGACTACAGAGGTCTGGAGGTCCGCACAGAGAGGAGACAAGAAGAGACAGGATCTCTGAACTGGAGGGGCAGGAAACAACAGGCAGCTGCTCCCTGTTCTCAGATCTTCCAGATTCTTGCCCTGATATCTGACTCCTGATTTTTATTGATAAAGATCAATTAGATGAATGCTTCATAAAACAAACAAATCTTTGCACAGGACTGGGGATATAGCTCAGTTTAAGTGCTTGTCCAGCGTTTATACTGCATGAAATGGACGTGGTGGTCACATTGTAATTCTGACACTCGGATAGAGGTAGGAAGGTCAGAAGTTCAGGGTCATCCTTGACTATGTGAGTTCAAGGGTCAGAGCCGGTGTCTTAATCATTTTTCTATTCCTGTGCTAAGATCCCAGGACCAAGGGAGCTTATGGAAGGAACACTTGTTGGGGCTTGTGTTACGCCCAGATGGCGGGGTCCCCCTCCATGTCTCTGCTCGCATGAAAAAGTAAACAGCCTTTATTTGAGCTTAAGCTTGGGCTCTCGGTCTGTCTGACACAGCAGTTGAGAGCAGAGAGTGCCCAGCCCAGTTGAAACAGGGTTTTTATTATAGTAGAGGTTGGGGTGAGGGGATTTCCAAGGCTTAAGACCCTGATTGGCTGATGTTTGTCTAGGGGGCTTGGCAAAAGGGGAATAGGTGTGTCCTGAGCTCAGGATGTCTGGTAAGCTTATCTAATCTTATCTAATGGTTGGAATGTCAGGTACTGCCCAGATGCTGGCCCTCCCTGGGTGGTGTCAGCTTATGGCTTTTCCTGGAACCCAGTGCTGCCGGCCATGGCAGCTGTGTGGCCTGGGCCCCTTGTGTGGCCAGGTTGCCCGGGGCCCCATGTGGTTTGGGCCCCCTTATGTGTGCCCAGGCTGACCTAGGCCCCAGAGCTTACAGCTTCAGAGTATGAGTTCACCACATCAAGACAAGGAGCAGAGCAGCAAGGAGGCCAGCATGGTGGCATCAGGACAGTAGCTGAGAGCGTCCACCCTGATCCACAAGCACAAGGCAAGACAGCTAACCAGGAATGTCAATGCCATGGGCTTTTGAAACATCAAAGTCCACCCCCAGTAACACACTTCCTCCAACAAGATCATACCTCCTAATCCTTCCCAAACAGTTCTATCAGCTGAGGACCAAACATTCAAATTTATGAGCCTATGGGAGTTATTCTCATTCGAACCACTACAGTGGGCTGCTAAGACCCTATTGTTATTCTTTTTTTTTAAAGATATAGGTGGTGGGAGAGGGGTAACAGTCCTCCCCCACCAGGGACACCCTAGGCATTCGCGGGTCCCCAGAGGCCTCGGTGGGCCCCTTGGCAGGTGGGAGACCACAGTAGGTGAGAGACAGACAGATACGCCATGCAGAGTGAGTTTGGGTATAGTTTATTTAGTGGTTTATGGAGGGGAAAGGGAAGGGGGGAAGGGAGAAGGGGAGAAGGGGGAAGAAGAGAAAGAGGCAAAGGGGGGTGAGAAGAGAGAGAGACAGAAGTTACCTCTTCAGAAGAGGGGCAGCTGGAGGAATTGGGAGATCCCCTTGACTCAGTGGAGTTTTGGGAGTGTCTCTTAAAGGGACAGGGTACCCAGGTGACAGGCCAGGCCAGAAGATCATAACACCTATCTCAAAAACAAACAAACCAGCCTGGCAGTGGTGGCACACACCTTTAATCCTAGCACTTGGGAGGTAGAGGCAAGTGGATCTTTGTGAGTTCGAGGCCAGCCTGGTCTACAAGAGCTAGTTCCAGGACAGGTTCCAAAGCTACAGAGAAACCCTGCCTCGAAAACAAAACAAAATAAAATGAAACAAAAACCAACAAAAATACTTACACATAATGAAAATGGTCAAACAAGGTAGAAAAGAAAGCGTAAGGAACCTTCACATGTCTATCACATCTGCCAGTCATCTACCCTTTATGGTGATCCATCTTTCCCTCCCTTATGTGTAATCTATATACAGTAAAATGTGCCAAGCTGAGTGGACCAGATTGATGACTTCTAAAAATATTTATTACATCAAAATAATTTAAAATTTAGAAGTTAAAAAAATGATACAGAGAATTCTCATATCTTTTAGAATAAAATTCCCCCAAATGTAAACATTTTTAACTGTATGTGTTTTCTCATTTTGTAGACATGAAATTGTTAACATTGTTTCTAAATACAAAGAGCTGTTATTATTCTGGGCCCTTTGTAGGTTTATGGCCATGTTGTCATTCAAATTGACTTGAGTCTAGAACACCTTCCATTTTCTAGAAAGTTCTCTGGTGCTGTTTGCTAAAAGTAATCAGTGTTCTTACTAATTTTTATCACTATAGATTAGTCATGCCTGTTCCTAAACTTGATGTTAACGGAATCATCCCCCACTTTATTTATGCTGAATTATTTTAAAGTAAATCCCAGATTTTGGGTTCTTTCATCTCTGTGTACCCTGTATCTCTAAAAGGTATGGGCATTTTCTTACATAATCATCATTCTGTTGTGATTGTGTAAAATGTTTTCCTAACAAGCTCCTTCCCTCTTACAGAGGAACAAGCAAGCGGAACTCCTTGCCTAAGGTCACCCAGGAGGTGTCTGGAGAGAGCTGGCAAGTCATCGCTCTGAGCCTGCAGAGCCTGTGGTCTGTTTACTGTCTGTGGGGGTTCTCTATTCAGGCTCCCAACAGGGCTTGAGCTGCAGAGGAATAGGAAAGGCCCCATCTGTTTCAAACTTTGTCTCCTGGGGGTGCTCTCTGCTACACCCCGTGGAGTGCCCTGGCCCTGTACTGCTCAGTCAAGCCAGTGTTTTGGATGGATGCTGCCTGGTGCTTCCAGATTGCCTTTCTACAGACAGGAGGAAGGCCATCTTCAACCCCCAGTGGCCAAGCAGATGGGGACTGGCAGACTAGTGTTTTGAAGGCTGCTGGGCACTTCACATTTAGCGTGATCTCGACTTCAGAAGCCTGCGAAGACAATGAATTTGAGTGCAGAGCCGAGAGACGCCATTAATATTTCAGATCATGTTTGCGGATGGGTTCTAATAACACACAAGTCCATATCTGAACAAAAAAGAGAGGGAAGTAAAACCCCCAACCAAGCTGCTCCTGGGGGAGATGGGAAGAAACAAACTTAAAAGAGCGGATTGCTCCCTGGAAGCCCATCATTGAACTCTCCAGGAACAGATAACTTTCAAGGCTCTGATCAAGCCCTTCTATTATGCTTCTATTTAAGCATTGCAAGGTCTGTGTGGCCACTGGATAATTCAAAGACTTAAATGTAGTCACAAATCAAACCATATACCTGCTCCAGAGGACTGTGAGGATGTCTTTGTGGCCTGTTCCTAAAATAGCACTGGACAGGGATGTTTGGAAGGAAACAGATTTTCAGTAAACTATGTATCTCCTAATGACTTAGAAATAACTTTTCTGTTCTCCCTATGATGGGTTGGCTACAAGGATTTCAAGCTGCTTTTCTTTCTAGACAAAGAGACAAAGGGAGGACCTCAGGCTGGGGAGGTGGTTCAGTTGGTTCAGATGGTCCTTTGTAAGCACAAGGGTTTGAGTTTGATCCCTAGAATTCATGTTCAGTCAAAAAGATGGGAGTGTGGTAAAGGGCATTTGTAATCCCAGTACCAGGGAGGCAGAGACCCCCTGGGGCTCACTAGCCAGCTGTCCTAGCTTAGCCTAGTGAACAAGAATCAGGTCCTGCCTGAAAGAGAAAAACAAATGGACAGCACCTGAAGAAGGGCCCTGAAGGTTGACCTCTGACCTCCACATGCGTGCACCTGCACCCGTGTGCATACATGTCCACCTTCCCTCTCTGCGTGCACAAAGAGGACTTGTGAGGACAAGCCAGGGTGGGACTGGGAAGACAGAAGGCTCCAGTCCTTAAGATACAGATTTTATTTCATCCTATTCTCCCTCATTAGGAAGAAACTGTTTCCCTTACTCTGCAAATGGAGAGCCTGAATCATTTCTACAGGTCACCAGGCAGAGGCAGAACTCTGTCTTGAACCCTTCTCTCTACCTGGGTTCTGTTGACCTGTATCCCAGTTTCTTGGCTGTGGCTCAGCTGCACTATGTCTCTACTTTGGCCTGCCATAGACCTCTTTCCCCCAGTCATGAGAATTCTTTGTTCATTGAAGGCAAGATGGACTTTGACTTTCCTGTTCCTGGTAGAGGAGCCAGCAGTGCGACACCAAAGAGACAGAAGGTACCCCTGGCCCCTCAGGAAGAACTTACCATCCCCCATAGAACGATGGCATTCCGAGACACAGGGGCCCAGAGAACTGGAGAGAGGCTTTTTATTGTATTTCATTTCACAAACACAGTGAAAACAAATCCTGCTAATAGGATTGCAGACTCTGCAGGCCCGGGCAAGTAATTCTAAGGAAAGAGGAAGCCTCTTGGCACACCTGGGGATGGATTGCCAGTCTGAGACAATAACAGGCACCCAGAAATTAATCAGGAGAGCTGCCTGCTCCTAAAGAGAGGGGTGGAGGCAGGGTATGAGACGTCTGGTTTGGAGACTTTAATTCTCTTGCTGTCCCATGGCTCCCAAGAAGGAAGAAATTTCTAGGGTGCTGCTCTCCATGATTTTCATCCACACCAGACCCTCTCCAAGGAGAGCAAGGGAGGGGCTTCCCCTGGTCCACCTATAATACACTGTGGCCTCGTGGCTTTCCCTGTGTGACTCCCTGAGGACGCACTGTGCCTCCTGGACAGAAAGAGATCTCTCTTTCTAATCTTGGCCTGGTCTGCCACCAGCAGCTCTAATAGGGCCAACTTTAATAGTGCTATCTGGATGCCCTGGTCAATTTGTCACCCTGGGCTTTGGATCTTTCACTTCTGCCACAGCCTATTATGGTAGGGAAACTGGGAATGAGCAAGCTGGGGTCCCATGGGGCTTGCTAGATGCTCTGAGGAAAAGGGGCGGTTTAGGCCGTCTGTGTGGCCCACCAGCTCTGGATCTTTCAGGCCCCCGCATTTCTACGCAAAGGGATCTATTACAGGAAGCTCACCAGAGAGACCACTCAGGCACAGCTGATACCCACCTGAAAGTCTTTATTCTACCTAGCTAGGACTATACTCAGGTATTTGGGGCCAAGTGTATGTAGTGTTTGGGTTAAGGGGTTTTTAAAGACAAAAACCCATCTTGATATTTCACTTGGCAGCTGCAGAGGGAGGTTTTACACAAACAAGCTGTTTAACAGAAATTACGTTAACTGTGGCATCTTGACCTCGGGTTCCTAGAATAGAATTGGGTATTTTTTCCTGTAATTCTCCATCAAGGAGACTGGATTTTAGTTAAGCCTAAAATGGTCTCATCAAGACTACAAGATGGAGGCACCTCTTCACCATCTTGCCCTATGCCAGATCCACAGATATAAAATCCTCGGGAGACATCTAGATCACCATGAGCTGACCTTTGACCTTCCAGCCTAAGTTAAGAGTAAGTTTTCTGGAGTATTTCATGCCCATACAAAATCTTCTCTTGCCTGTCCTTTCTTTGAGTAATTACTGTAAGCCTTAGCTCTCCCATCCCCTCCCTGCTCTGGGGAGGCCTTCTCTGGTTTCATCCCCACGTCCCGCCTTGTCTGCCCTATGGAATCCAGGTACATGTCGCTCTTCTGTTGGCATCTACTGTAAAACTATTTTATTTATGGGTGTTTTGTTTGCATGCATATTCGTGCACCGTATGAGTGCCTGGTGTATAAAGAGGCCAGAAGAAGGTGTTGAATCTCCTGGAAGTGGAGTTACAGACAGTTGTTAGCTGCCATGTGGTGCTAAGATTCAAACCTTGGTCCTCCAGAAGAGCAGCCAGTATTCTTAGTCCCTGAGCCATCTTTCCAGCCCCAGGTATCTACTTTTTAACCTATACTAGTGCTATGAACCACAGAAAGCAAGGCCCAATGTGAGGTGCTGGGGATGTGGGCAGTTCTTAGGAGTGGTGATTACTGGATTTATTTTTTACCTTGGTATCCTGTCACAGAGGCGCCAGTATGAGTTTCAGTCTTTGGTTGGTCAGCATGGCCTCTCTGAGCCCAAGACAATCAAGGAGAACAATTGTTTCATTTGTTTTCAGTTTAAAACCCAACAGTGACTTCTATGTGCTGCCCCCTGTTGGTGGGAACCCACCACTGCTTTCTTCGCATTGGTCCTGTCTCTGTTCCCCCGAGCCAAAGGCAGAATAAAGGTAGAGCCCAATCCTTTCACAATGACCATCCCAAGCCAATGAAAGCATTGTGTGTGGAGAACTGGGTTCCTCCAGGAGAGGTGGATAGTAATGCCTCTGCGGAAGAGATGGCCCTTGCACATGCAAAAGTCTCCTTCTGCTACAGAGAGGCCCCAGGCTCTGGGCTCACAAGGGCACAACCTGGTGGCATGGAGTTCAGAGGCTTGAACTTTGCTCAGGGTGTGTTTGTAGTCCTGATGCTTCCTCCTGCAGACCATTGTGCAACGAACCTGGCGAGTTTGTCCTCTGGGCCAACCGTCTGGGTGTAAGGAGAGCAGCAATAGGCTCGTCTCCAGGTCAGTACTGGGACTGCAGAGAGGCCACCACCCGGAAACTCGAGCTGAGAAGGCGTTAACAGGAACTTGAGAGGTTGGTTGGTCTATTTCTGCTTCACCACACAATGCTCTCAAGCTCATTTATTTGTTTGCATTTATGAAGAGTGAGAACCTCTTAGCATTATGAAAGTAATTGAAGAGGCAACATGGCAATCAGAATGAGCAGGTGCCAAACTGCAGGGATTCTGATGGCTGAATGTCTAAGTTACAACATCTGCCCTTTTCTCTTGGGGGGCTCAGACACCCAGGAGCAGAACTCAGGCCGGGATATGTGACCCCCATACACTCACGACACACTAGTGCTTCTGCCCGGTTCACAGGTGGGCACCTAATTAGAGTGGAACCGGCCAGAGTTTTTCCCTATTGAGTTTTCATGTTGGAACATCTGGAGGTAAGAGGAGCGGGGATGTGAGTTAGAAGCTGTGGCTTGGCATGTTCTCAACCCTATTTGGGAAGTCTTCAGGTGGAGGCCATGGAGTCAGTCTCATCTGCCTCTGTGGCCCAGCTGCCTTCATCTTTTCATGTTTGGGTGAGACACCTTTGGTCCGAGCTTGTTTAAACTGAACTTCTGTTTCTTCAGACCAAAGTACGCTATGTTAGTCTTCTTTCTGCCGTCATGACAAGACATCCCAGAAAGCCAGAAGGTCAACCTGAAGGAGAAAATGCCTTGTTTGTCTCAGGGTTGTAGAGGTTTTAGTCTATGGTCCCTTGACCCCATTGTTTTGGGCCTGGATGAGGCAGAAACATAGTAAGGAAAGGAAGGAGGGAGGAGAGGGAGAGGGAGGGG
>LOJH01032021.1:0-16661 GCA_001685095.1 Ellobius talpinus
TATCTGTGTTAGCCATGTGGCTCAGTACCTTATTCAGCGGGACAGTCACATCTTGCTTCTTCTCTGGTTGGGTCAGGACTGGAGAGGAATGGGCTTCCTCCTTCCCAGAATTATCCTGTTCTCCTTAACCCAGCTCTACTTCCTGTCTGGTTGTCCCACCTATACTTCCTGCCTGACTACTGGCCAATCAATGTTTATTTAAAATATAATTGACAAAATACAGACCATTACCCCACACCAGTTGCCTCTGCCTCTTTAGAGTGTCTAGGTGGGTGAAGTTAAATAAGGTGTTAAATAATAAAGTAATTCAAAAATTTAGAAGACAACAACAAAAACCAAAACTACCTGCAGTATCTTACAATAAATGTAATCAAAAGCATGGGATGATTTGGTAACCCTGAAGTAAGAAATCTAGGTAGAAATACTAGGAGCAAAAAAATAAACTTAGGAAAAGGGTATACTAAAAGAGGATACTTGAAAAATAAGGATTCAGACAGATACATGAAGGACGGGGAAAACAAGTTACTGAGAGCAGGTTACAAAAAAAAGGCATGAGGAAGTAGCCAGTGATAGGACTGGAAGTACAGGCATGCATGCAAAGGTTGGGTAGGGTTTCTCTTTTCTTGTGCCAAGCTAGATGCTGGTCTTTAGCCTGAAATATAGGAAAAGAGACTGGAAGATTTTAGGTAGGGGGCTATCATGAAAATAAAGAAGAGACACAGGGGGAGGAAGGGTATCAAGGTGACAGTCTGGGGAGGAAGAAGGACTGATTGTTCAGGTTCAAAAGAAAGTAGGGCCAGAGAATTCCCAGAAGTTGGGGTTTGGGGAAGCAGCACAAATCCCCCTTTTTAATCTCAGGATAAGTTAGAAAGCAAAAGTGGTATTTTTTTCTATATTTAGTCTGAATATAACTCCAGCAGAAAAAAAGTAATATGGACTTACCATCACCAACAGTGTCTCACTGCATGTCCCCACTTAAAAGGTGCCACCAAAAAAAAATCCCTATTAGTTTGGTCATGTTGACTTCTCTGATTTAGGATCATCATTTGTTTGTTTCTTTGCTTGCTTGTTAGTTTTTAAATCCCCCAAATTCAAATCTCTTCATGACTTTATTCAAGCAGAGTAAAAGCTTGAATGTTACCGTTTGAGAGCAAAAAGCAAAGAATGGAAGGAATGGTGTCCTACAAAGCAGAAGGAAATAGCCTGACACCTTGCTAAGACATTCTAATTATATTCTGCATATTACAGACTATGTAAGCCCCTGACAAGTTTAAAGGAAAACAAAGTGCATTGATTTAAAGTTTTATTTATTTTTAATTTATGTGGCTAAGTGCTTTGCCTGCATGTATGTCTGTGCATCACATGTGTGTGCCTGGTACTTGAGGAAGCCAGAAGAAGAGGTTAGATCCCCTGGAACTGGAGTTCCAGATGGTTATGAGCTGTCACATGGATGGGTTTTAAAAGCCAAACCCAGGTCCCCTTTGAGAGCAATGTGTACTCTTAAACCCTGAGCCATCTTTCCAGTCTGAGAAACTTGGTTTAAACAGCATGTAAGGGGCTGGACAGACAGTCCAGCAGTTAAGAGCTCCTTCGGAGGACTTAACAGTTCCCAACACCCATGCCAGACAGTTCACAACGGCCTGTAACATGTCAGCTCTAGGGTGAATAGATGCCCTCCTCTGGCTTCCATAGGCATATGCACATGTGCACTCATTAACATACACACACACATACACACACACTCACTCACTCACAAACACACAAGCCAAGTTTAAACAAATAAGCAAAAATTAAATAGCATTTGAGTAGGCCAATGCAGTTACATATTAAGAGAGAAGAAGGGGTGTAATTAGAAATACCTGATCTGCCCTGGTGGTGGTGGCACACACCTTTAATCCCAGCACTCAGGAGGCAGAGGCAGTTGGATCTCTGAGTTCAAGACCAGCCTGTTCTATAGGGCAAGTTCTAGGACAACCAGAATCACACAGAGAAATCTTGTCTCAGAAAAAAATACCTTATTTGATCTGGATCAAATTTATTTATTTATTTATTTATTTATTTATTTAATGTTTATTATGATGTGGGATTCCCATTTGTATGCTGTGAATATCTTTTATTGCCATTGACTACTAAAGAAACTGCTTTGACCTGTGGCAGAGCAGAATATAGCCAGGCAGGAAATTTGAGCAGGAATATATAGAGAGAATAGGTGGAGTCAAGGAAATGCCATGTAGTTGCCAAAGAAGAAAGACGCCACTGGAAACTTTCTGGTAAGCTACAGCCTCGTGGTGATACACAGATTAACAGAAATGTGTTAATTTAAGATATAAGAGGAATACGCCTAAGATGTTGGCCAAACAGTGTTGTAAGTAATATAGTTTCTGTGTGATTATTTGGGTTTGGGCAGCCGGGAAATGAGACAACAGTGTCCATTTACATTATTATATTATAAATAATCAGGAAATAACATTGATTAAATAATATCTTTTAATTTTTTTAAATATAGACTTGTGGGTTCTTTCCTGCTGGATTAGCAGAGCTGGGTTTGTTTCTCAGATAGCTTGTATCAATGGGACCCAACTACTCTGATCTCTCACTGTGAACTTTCAGACCAAGAGGGAAATTAGGATATTTAATGGGTCTTGACCCTAAAGATGAGGCTGCAAAGTTCTACCTAGTGGTCACGGAATTCACATGGGGTGACCCTCACAGTAACTACACAATATTAGTTGCTATGTAAACACAAGTAAAGGACTCCCACTCCAGCAGTTTACAGTGATGGTGGTATTTACAATTTTTCTTTCACCACATGGGACACATCAAGTGTCCTAGCAGGACAGAGATGAAGTATCAGATTCAAACAAAAAATAATTAGCCAGTAGCAGCTAAGAATCCTCTGCAAGGGCTTGCTATAAGACAAATAAGAGCCAGGGATTCATAATTTTAATTGCTATAATTTCTTCGGAGATATAGAAAGGTTTTATCCATAAGTTGGCATTCAGAAGTGGAGAATTTGCTATCCCACAATTTGTGCTACCAATCCTTTCTTTAAGCTTGACCAACACCATTGATGACACTGGGAAATGTACACAAAATCTCCTAAATGTCTTTTACAATCCTTTACTTAGCAAAGGCTTATTTGTTTTGTTTGGCTTCATTTTAAATCTTCTCTACATGAAAGATGGTAAAGAGATGTGGCAGGTCTAATCTTTATCATGAAGTTCTTGCTTTGTATTTTCTCTGGGTTTGCACAAACACTAACTCAAATTTTAATTCTAAATACGGTTTGGTTTTGCCATGATGCGTAAGCTAGCCCCCTCCTTAACACAACTAGGAACTATTCCTGGCTATTATTGAGAAACAGGAAGTGAATGGAGTAAGGGCAACAGATGAGGTATTTCAGTGTTCTGAAAATGTCAAAACAATTTCATGTTTGTAACAAGTATAGTGACTCGGCATCTATTAGCTTCAGGGTGTGCCTTCTGTTGTAGGGGCACCTTTGGGTTTCTATCCTGGCCCCCTCTCCTTTAGGATCCAGACCCTTTGTGGTTGTTGTGCCTCTTGCCTGAAATTTCCACTTTTATATGCAACTGTAGCTGTTTCTGATTCATAAACATCACTCAGAGCTCATCTCAAGCATTGTCTTCCAACAGTTACCTCCTTAAAGGATACTGCATCCTTTCTTCCTCGGGTAACCGGCCTGCTCTGAACCCTTCCAGCATCCCATGGTTCCTCTGCACTGCAATGAACCAAACAAATCATTTTATACGTAATTGTGTATTTCTTTCTCCTCGTGAAAGTGAGAACACCATGGGGAATGAGGCTTGGATTTTCCTCTCAGCTGTACCTTTGGGCAGACAAATCGGCACTTTTCCAACCTTCCTGAGAATGTCCCCAAAGCCCAATCTAGAAAACCACCATTCCCACCAAGGCGGAGCTTTCAGATCCTGAAGGGGCCATGCTCCAGCTTTCCCTGTTTCTCTAGTTCTGTCTCTTATAGCCCCATCCTCCCTGAGTTAGTCGTGAGGAGCATTTCAAGTCAGCCTCTGGCCTCTTGCCTCCCATATAGTTTACCTGCACTCATGCTGTGTTTTTGCCTGTCCCGGAAATCTGAGCTTTTGTAGGATGTGTCAGTGCAGGTAGGAGCATGTCCAGCTTCCCAAACCTGGAGTCCGCAATATACCTGTGCCCTGCCACCCCATCCCTTCCTCCCACACCATGTGACCCTTATGGACAACCACAGACGGCCACTGTTAAGGCTGTGTGAGGCGTTTTCAACGCCATTCAAGCTCCCCACATCTGCTACACAGGCCTTTGTATCATGATTCATGAGTTAAGAAGAGCCACTGGCTCAACTAATGAGAATGTGGACATTTGTATCTGAAAGATGTTGAATAAAGATATTAAAGGTATAGCATATAAATTTAGGAACACATATGTCCGAAAAAGTCTTTAAAGAATACAAGTGAAAATTCACTTCCAAATATAAGTTACAGTGCATCTGACTCTTAAGAAAATTATTATTATTAACTTCCTAATTATTTTATATGGCAGTATATAGAGAAACATATTTGATGTAGAACACCCTTCTATATGCTGTAAATGTGTTTTAACCTTTGGTTAATAAAGAAGATGATTGGTCAATAGCCAGGCAGAATAGAGTCAGGCAGGAATACAAACAAAGACACAGGGAAAAAGAAGGCAGAGTCTGGGAGATGGCAGCAGCCACTGGAGAAAAAAAAATATGTGAGGTAACAAGCTGTAAGCCTTGGTAAAATATAAAATAATAGAAATGATTAAAGTTGTAAGAGCTAGCCAATAATACGCCTGAGCTAATAGGCCAGCCAGTTTGTAATTAATAATAAGCCTCAGAGTGGTTATTTGGGAGCTAGCAGATGGGAGAGAAACCTCCAGTAACAAATATTGTTGGATGCTATGGAAATAAAACAAAATAGGGTAAATAATGACACACACACACACGCACACACACACAAATAAGAACAGTTCATGGATGTTCAACCCTCAATAAAAAGGTTGTCTAAGGTTTGCTATAACTTTGCACATTTGTTTTGTATAGTATAATTATAATGACTTGGGGCTGCCAATATGGAATTTATCTACAAAAAGAGTAATCTTTTCATCAACTAATATCTCTCAAGGGTACTAAATTTTGCTTTCTATGTAACAGGTCATTCCTCCTACTTTGAAGGTTTATAACCAAAATAACAGTAGCATGTGTTCTAGTTTTGGTCTCTTGCTTCAATAAATACCATGACCAAAACACCTTGTTTAGGAAAAGGGTTTATTTCATTTTATACTTGCAAGCCACAATCTATCACTGAGGGAAATCAGGGCAAGAACTCTAAAGATAGGAACCAAGGAAGAATGCTACTTGCTGGTCCATTCTCTCTGGCTTTTTTTGCTTGCTTTTTTAATTCAGCCCAGGTCCACCTGACAAGGAGTAATGCTGCCCACAGTGGGCTTGGCCTTTATAGGTCAATCATCAATCAAGACAATTCCCCATAGACATGCCTGCAGGCCAGTCTAATGGAGAGAGTTCTTCACTTGAGAATTCCTCTTCCCCAGTGATTCTATTATGTGTCAAACTGACAATAGAGCTAACCAGTATAACATGCAATCTGGAAACCTGTGTTATGAATAAGTGAAATTCACTGGGTTGCTTTGCAACTGTCCTAACTGGGCATCAATCCAGTGACCCTGAATGACTGAATGCCAACCCATGGCCTCTCCTGCACAAAGGTGGTAGGGCTATAAATTCTCAGAATAAGGGGTGTGTCTGATCCACTACAAGAAAGTTAAGGAGCTTACTGTTGGACAAGTAGAGAATCAGGGCATAAATTTGTGTCTTGAGGCTTTGATATAAGGTGTGCTACTCACTCTCTGTTGCATATTTTGAATACAGGTAAAAGTTAATGTGATATGAGGGATCTTTATAACTCAATCTCATAAAAGCACCTAACAGATAACTATGGATGAGATAAGATCAATGCATCATGACTCCCACTGATTAATGTGGGCTTAAAATTGTCACCTTCAGCACTAGAGAAACATTTTAGATCAAATGGTAAAATACAATGAAGGGCTACTGTGGTGTAAATTATAAAAGGTGATTTTTTTTAAACTGGGATACAACAGGCATTGCAGACAGAAGTTTCTGTCCCACCCAGTCCCACAGTCATTCAGTCCCAAATAAACACAAAGAGGCTTACATTAATTATAAACTGTTTGATCTATTAGCTCAGGCTTATCATTAACTAGCTCTTACAACTTAAATTAACCCATAATTCTTGCCTACGTTTAGCCACATGTCTTGGTACCATTCTTCAGTAAATCACCCTCATCTTGCTTCCTCTGAATCTGGCTGATAACTACCCCTCGTCTTTCCTCTTCCCAGAACTCTCCTAGTCTGCTTGCCCCAACTACACTTCCTACCTGGCTACTGGTCAGTCAGCATTTTGTTAAAACAATATGAGTAACAAATTTTTACAGTGTACAAGAGCATTATCCCACAGCAAGGTATTAACTCCAAAGCATCCATGCTATGACATATTACATTGACCAATACAACACTGCAGTTACAGGCATCCCTATTAGGGTAGAACTTTTACAACCCAGAATCCTTATGAAAAGGATTCCAATATCACAGAAATGGCCAGACAATGGACAATAGTTTTGTTTTGTTGTTGTTGTTGTTGTTTATATGGTATTAGAGGAGTGAAAAATGGCCCCTTATGGGAAAGAGCTGCTAAGTATGCTCATCATTGATACATGATGATACCTAATTTGTGTGTCTTCAAGAAAAATATATCAATAAGGCTATGCCACAAGACAAACAGCTTTGTAAATGTGACATTATTCTATGAGTGTCCTGAAAATGGAAGAAACTGTGCAGCTTACTGCCTGGAATGCCTATGACCTCTTTTCTCATCATGCCAATCATTGAGTCACTTTTCACAAAATAACTCTTAAAACAAACACGCACACACACACACAAACACACACATATACACACAAATACATCATAAAGCTAGAGACATGGTTCAGCCGAGCAAGCATGAGTTCTGAGTTTGAATTCCCTGGGTCCATGTAAAGCCAGAGAGAGCAGCACACATCTATAATCTCAGTGTTCCACCAGCAAGTGGTCAGTGAACACAAGAGAATCCCTATAAGCTCATGGGCCAGCTTACTTGATACTTGCAGTGACCAACAAGAGACCCTCAAAAAGGTGGAAGGCAAGAACAAAAACCTAAGCTTGTTCTTTGACCTCCACACATACACCATTACCATGATACAAACCTGCTCTCTCTCTCTCTTGCTCGCTCTCTCTCTCTCAGATTTTTTAAACCATATGGAAAGCACATCTGAAATGAGTTTTTATTGTTTTTATACCTGTGGGAATTTGCCTACATGTATGCCTGTGCCCTTAAAAGCCAGAAGCGTTATGAGCTGACATGTAGGTGCTGGAAGTTTAACCTGACGCCTCTGTAAAAGTTCTCAGTGTTCTTAATTACTGAGCCATCTCTCTAGCTACCCCAAGTTAAATATTTTAACAGTAAAAATTATTTTTTTCATTATTCTCACAAACATTACTTCCAGACCATAGTTTCCCCACCCTCTACTCCTCCCAGTTCCCTCCCCAACTTCCCCTCCCGCCCAGATCCATTCCTCCTCCATTTCCCTTCAGAGAAGATCAGCCATTCCAGGGATATCAACTGAACATGGCATAACAACTCACAATAAGTCTAGGCACAAATGCTCATAGGACTATAGATTTTTCTAATCTTTTAAGCACACATTTTGCTTACAAACATAAAAATCAGTACATTCAAATAATTTAAATAATAAGCATTCAATTTATTAAACAGAATTTGGAACTTGCCATTAAACTCCCATTTATGGTATTTATGGAAATACCAAAACAGATCAAAACTATTCCTTAATGGAGAATGAAGAACTCTCATAGACTTGGCTTCTTTAGAACGACAACTGTTGCATGGCAATAGAGCTAAATGGAATATGGCAAAGTCCCATTTTGTAATGTACCTGCTAACCAAATGTGAAACCATGGATCAAGGTGACCTATGTCAACAGTCAGATCACTGCACAAACCCTGCCTGTGGAGCCTGTGTAAACAAATACACAAACAAAATTGAATTCACCCTTAGGAAGAAATGATCCTATCTGTATTTCATTCTCCCAAGGGAACCCTAATACTGTAGATGCAGAAATAACACAGTTCCAAATTCTGTGTTTTAATAAGCAGTTTGGCATATAGATGGTTAGACTATCTAAAGTTGCTATCAGTTTTGAAAGAAAATAATGAGTAAACACCTAAGTATACACATGATAATCCTCCCTCTGAAAATTCCTCCTATTTCATTGGCTTTAAAGTTTATACAAACTTCTCCCTAGCCGATACACTTCTTGTCATAATTACAGTTTTACCAACTTCAGAGTGTAAAAGTATATCAACAATACCTTCATGAGGGAGTGATGTCAAAAAAAAAAACCTGGATGCCACCATAGAAACCATGATATAGTATCAAGTCTTAGCCTGAAATATTCTTCTGAGAAATCAAGACTATAAGAATTGAAGAAGCCCTGGGGCTGAGGAAAAACCCACCCTTACAAGGAAGCAAACAAACTCCCCCTACCCATGTCAGTCCTAAGACTCTCCCACACTAAGCTAAGATCCAAGAAGGTCTTCTTATCCAGGACTTCTCCCATGGGTCAAAAGTAAGTACCCCACTTGGTCTTTGGTGTGCTCCTTAAGCAGCTGAACCCTAAGGGTGTGCACAATTTATGTTCATTCATTTATTTTTAAATTTTATGCTGAAATCTTCATCATTAAAATGGTGGTATTAGGCAGTAGAGTCTTTGGGGGAGGTTATGGTGGCAGAGCCCTGTGAATAGGGTTAGTGTCATTAAGAGAGACTGAGACCTCTCTCTGCTTCTAGCAATAGAAGTTGGGTGTATAAAGGTAGTTAGAGCAAATGGGTTCTCACCAGATACTGAATATTTCAACAGCTTTGGGATTTCCTAGCCTCCCAAATCATGAGAAATAAGTTTTTGTTCTTAGAAATCACTCTTTATATAGCATTTTCTTAAGACAGCAGAAACAGTCTAAGACAATGAATATTAAGTTTTTCATTTTGGCTGTGCAACGAAATACCTATAGTCAGCAGTATGGTGCGCTTTAAAGAATGAAAGGGGGAGATACCTCACAGCCACACAAAAAAGCATGAAGGAAAACTTTAAGATGTTAATGTATTGACTGTCTTGATTGAGATAATGCTACCATGACACACCTCTTTATTCAAATTCCTGACTCATCTGCACGGAAACATTCAGTATATGAAGTGCGGTGTCAATTATCCCTAGTACAGCTTTAAGAAGTCTAAAAATAAAGCAGAAAGGACTGAAAAGGAAGAGAATAAGTACTCCCAAATGGTGGCTGTAACAGAGGGCAAGGGAGGCAGAAAGGCAGACAGAGCTGTGTTCCTGGTGTAGACTCTGAGTTGTTATACATCCTGGAATTATTTGGATTCTTTTGCTTGTTTTGTGAAGTTTTCATTTCTCAGGTTACATCTGATTGACAATGCTGTGCAGGCTTGATGTGGGAATAACACAAAGAAGGATTCCTAAGGAAGAAATAGTTCTCCAAAAGAGGATCCTAAATTTCAAGCCCATTAGAGTCCACAAAAAAGTGTATCTCACAGTGGAGTTCATAACTAATGTATTTGTTACACATCAGGGCTAACTTAAGCCCACACCAACAAGAAAGTTGCACCCCTATGTAGCCTGCCAAATAGAACTTATTAGGTCAGGAAAAGGTGTAGATCTGGATATTATCTGGAGATTGTAAGTCATAGCTCTGTGTGTGTATACTTCAAATAGTGCGCAACGTGTGAACATTAGCTGTTGTGTATTTTAGCAGAATGTTTGAGAAATGCTATTAATGAGCATCTATGTGCATGTTTGCTCTGATAAAAGTAAGGATCCAATGATCAAAGCTGTGTCTGAGCCACGAAGAGACTTTAACTGTACGACTGCAGGCACATCCAACAAGCTTTGCCACTTCTCCCAGCTCAATGATGATGTTACAGATTATTTGCACTCCCCAAGTCAGTCAGGAAAGTTTCAACTTTCTTTTAAGGATTAAGAGGAACCTGAAAACTCAACAGTATTAATGACAGTAAGGTAGCTCAAAAATTTAATCATCAAATTATTAAGTAAACCTTAAAAAATTAAAATCGCTCTTGAGATTCTATCAAATACATGTATCTCCAGAAATGTGGGCAATTGATTTTAGAAGGAAAGGTAATACACTCCCTGAGTCTCTTTTCCTAATCTACAGGGTCACAAAATGGGTAGGACATGCAAAACGTTGTTACCAGCACAAAGCACCTAGACAGTAATTTAATACTGAACACCACACTACTGCCCTTACTCAATAGTCAAAACCCTTACTTTGGATCAAGATATTAAGACCTACTAATGTTTTTTAGCCTAGGAAGCTCCTGCTCTGATGAAACCAGTAGGTCAATTTTGATTCTAAAACAACAGAAGACTATAAAATTTCACTCTTTTAGGAAGACTTCTGGTATGTCTTATTGACTCCCATCAACAATCTAAGTATTTTCATTTGGAATTGGAATCTCTTATTAGGTATTGCTCTATTTAGTGTTGATCATAGAATTTCAATATTCCCATCTTCATTACTTTTGTATTGTTGTGAAGAGACTCCATGCCTGAGGCAACTTACAGAAGAAAGAATTTAATCTGGGGTTCTCGGGGCTCCAGGGGATTAGAGTTCATGGCGGTCATGACAGGGAGTACGGCAACAGGCAGGCAGGCATGACTCTGGCAGCATAACTAAGAGTTTACATCTGCTACTCAAGCAGGAGGTGGGAAGAGGGCTAACTGGGAATGGCAAGGTCTTGTGCAACCTCTAAATCCACTCCCCATGACACACCTTCCCCAACAGGGCCATACCTCCCAATTCTTCCTGAACAGTTCTTCCAAGTGAGGAATAAACATTCAAAGATTTGAGCCCACGGGGTCATTCTCATTCAAACCACCACAATTACATTTCATATAGAGTCAGTCCTGAGTGATAATTGCTAGAATTTTCTAGTTGCAATGGAAGTGACCTTTATCCCACTCTCTAACACGGATGTAAACTTCAGTGCTTCTTAGTGCCTTTCAAGAATAGCACCCACAGGCCGTTGATCCCTAAGTGAAACCAAGTCTTTGGTATAATGGAAAAAAAGAATATGTATAATTCAGTTTATGAAAACAATTAGTTTTTAGCACTTTGCAGTTCAGATTTGGTACCTTTCCAACATTACTCATTTGGAAAAACAAAGTTTATAGCACACTTAAGCCATGGTGCTAAAATACGAATTCATACTAAGACTAGAAATACAGAAGAGATCTTTCTGTGATTGACAAGTGCATATACATGGTTAGATCCTTGGGGAGAAAATAGTAGGAGGTGTCAGGTCTATTTTCCAAAGAATCTAGCACTTATACCTAGAATTTTAAAAAGAGACGTAATGGGTGTGTATATATATCAGAAGCTATGGGAGAGGGTGATGTGGTTACTTTCAACTTAAAAACACTGGTAGAAGTTCTATTTCCAGAAGCATGGGGCTTAAATTGTGGCAGAGAAATATCAAGTGCACAGCCCTCAAAAAGGCATAGGAAATTAAAATATTACTCTTATATTTGTAAGTGAGACTCCATTGTAAGACATCTAGTGGGGCTTGAAAGATGGTTCTGCTTCTATAGAGGACCAATTCCTAGAGGCTCATGGTCACCCATAACTGTATCTCTAGGGGATCTAATGCCTCTACACACACACATAATTAAAAGTAGCAAAAATAACTCTTAAAACCTCTGTCATAATAAAGTCAGTGTCTTTATTAAAAAATATATATTCAAGGCCTCAAGGCAGAGAAAGCTAAAAATTAAAAGTCATCTTTATGTTCTGGGTTACTCATCAATCTCATAGTAATTTGGATTGCAACAGCCATATAAGGACAGGAAATAAGATCTTGGACAAATCTGAGAAAAGGGAACCCAGGAGATTATGTGAAGAAAAGACAACCAGACCAAAGGAGGGACTGGCAGCAAAGTCTACCCACTGTTTAAAGAAGATGGAAGCTAATATGGTGTGCCCCAGCCAGTGCCACTCACAGGAGCTGATTGCTCCCGTTCAGATTCAGATCCTGTTCAGATTCAGATCCTGTTCAGATTCAGATCCGTGCCAAGGCCCACAGGAAAAGGATATGTTGCAGAAAATGCAGACGCACAAAGACAGTCATCGCAAAGAACGAGCTAAATCTAAAGAAATGCTAGCTGGAGCATAAAAATGCGATTTGGCTGTAAGAGGAACACTTGAAACACAGGGGAGGGCGAATGAAAAAAATGAAAACAAGAGAAGATGAAACTACATCATGCCATGCTGAGTAAGATAAAGTCGTGGTGAAAGACTGGCACTAGACTTTAGATCACAGGATCGTCTCAGAGATGAGGTGCATCAAGATGACAAGAGCAGAGCTCCCCAAGAAACGCCAGCAACTTTCTCAGACCAAATTATCGCACAAGCCCAAGACACCTTTAGGATGGGCAGTCATAGGAAGGGAGACCCAGGGCCAGACGCGCATGGTGAATGGCTGGAGCATGTCTTTATCAGCAGTGACAGAGGAGGCATGAAACTCGATTAGGGACACAGGCTGTTTGAAGAGCGTGATGAGTGATGTGATAAATGCACAGATCTAAAAATACCAGAGTCGGCAGATGAAAGGAGTCAGAAGGGACACTAGAAAATATTTAGAAAGGAATGATAATGGAACTGTCCATATGGAAACCGGTGCGAGGCAGCTAAAATGAGAAATGGAGTACTCAGGAGTTACACTGGGGGGATTAAGATTCATTTCATAAACTGAATTAAGATTT
Source organism: Ellobius talpinus (assembly GCA_001685095.1). Classification (NCBI taxonomy): domain Eukaryota; kingdom Metazoa; phylum Chordata; class Mammalia; order Rodentia; family Cricetidae; genus Ellobius; species Ellobius talpinus. The sequence goes on from LOJH01032021.1 coordinate 12,985, forward strand.
TTAAAAACTAAAATATAATTAAAATAATTATATGTCATTTATATATCTAAATATATTATCTATATATATTATATCATACATAATTATATATTGATATGTTATATATGGTATGTTATATCATATATGACTATATATATGATATCCATATATAGTGGATATATAATGGATATTGTATATATAATTTTATATGAATGATATTATTGAAAATCGTTATATCAGAGAAAAATACATATTAAACAAAAATCTCAAAAAGAAATCAGCTAAGAGTCTATGATAATTTAAGAAATTCTGTCAATGATGTGGTATTAATAAATTGCATTGCTTCTTCAAAAATTTTTGCTGAATTTTTTTTTAACCAAACTTCCAAGCTGAGGAGCCTATTTCCTCATGCTGACCTCAGACTTGACTACGTGGCTCTTCTTGCTCAAAGGATGTAAACAGGAGTAACAAAGAAACCTTTCTCAGAGAAACGACTTTCCTTCGCCTTGTCTTTCTTTGCTTTTCCTCTTTCACCATTGATTTCCCTCATCCAAGTGTGCCTATAAATATGGATTTGATTTTCTTCCCATGTGTCTATTAGAAGGATCCTTTCAATCAAGTTGTCTCCAATCTCAACTTTCCTTTCCCAAGATTATTCTAGTTTCCCTGCCTTGCTGCAACTGTTGCCATGCCTACTGAGATCATCATCATATAAATATTTCCATGATGAAAAAGAACTGCCTATCAGAGAAAACCACTTACTCTCAGGCAAATGCTCAGGTATTTCTCTCTACTGATGTTCCCAGCTCAAATCCACTCTCACCATGGATCCATCTCCTCTTACAACAGTTAATTCCCCAGCAATTCACAATATAGCTTTCTTCTCAGTAGTTGGGCAGCTGCATGCCACACCCTGCCATTAATTTTTATGAGTCGTAGATGTTAGTTTTCCATTTGTTCTTCCACGTGGCTTTCCAATGCCGACTGGTTTTCTCATGTTGGTTGGTTTATTTTCCCACTTTGTAGAAACAGGTCAAAAATCATTCAAGGGGAAAATCATAGAAGGTTATAATTTCAGTTTTAGTCACACACAAATGAAAAGTTAAGGCTCCAAAGGCACACACTCCACTTTCCCTGGAGATTTACTTCTCAAATCAAAGCCAGAATTCAGATCATGAGGGTTTCAGCTCATTTCTAACAAAGGACGTTTTCCATGATGAAGCTGAAGCCGAGCCAGAAAGCATCTTACGGTCTTGAGTAGAAACGTAGGGTGGCACGCGTCGTCTGGCGCCAAGCTTCTGCTGTTGCTGTGGAAGGGGAGAGAAGGCTGCTGCCAGGGCTGTAGTAAGCCACAGTCTCTGGCTGTCTGAAGACCAGGAAGAACACACTCAGAACTGTCTGTACCCATCCTTTACGGCTCTTACCACAACCAACGGTTAACTAACACGCATCCAAGTTTGAGCTTCAACTACAAGCAACTCTTTGCTCTGAATTCTGATTAGACATGGAAAATACACTTTTAAGTACTTGTATTAGTGGACGTTCTTGGCCTTGAAATGGGAAAATAAAATGCACACATCCTAAAAGCCAAAGGTTCTACATATTTTAAAGAAAGCTAAATGTTTGAATGGCCTTTGTTTCCAGGAAGCTAGGTTATGTGTCTCTTTCCATTCCTTCTGCAATGATTTCCACCACAACTTTTTAAATTGAACTCAGCTTTTCCATTGCCATGAACCAGCAGGTAAACTTCTGGTAGCTCTACTCAGACTACCAAGGCAAGCACCAATCTATAATGGAAATCATCTTAGTGAGTAAGGCATGAATTGATAAGGGACAGCCGTAGAGTTGGCAAAGCATACGTGAGTACTAAACCTCCTTGACTACCAAACTCTGCGAACTGAACTTCTCAGATAAGAAGCATGTGTATGTTAAAGGAGTTACAAGCCTGGTGGGACCATCATCACTACGGAGAGTTGAAATATTGCAGATCCAGAGCTGAATTGTCTTGGGCTATCTTTAGCTCCCTCACTTCATTGCTCAACCCCTGTGTCTAACCTTACAACCTTGCCACTATCATATAAAACCTTTATTGATATATTAAGCTGGCATGCCACTAGCTAAGAAGGATATCAACAGCATCTTTGCTGCAACCCACTTCCCTGATGTTTCCACTAATGGTTTGAAAAATGTCTTGATTACAGCTTCCCTTTGTTTTATAACTATAAAAACTTCATTGGTGCTGGAGAGATCACACAATAGCTAAGAGTACTTGCCACTCTTGCAAAGGACTCAAGTGGTAACTCACAGCTACCTGGACCTCTAGTTCCAAGGCATCTGACACCATTTTCTGGATTTTACAAGCACCAGGCACACATACTGTGCACATACGCATAAGCATATACATATGCAGGCAAACCCTAAGCCACATCAAGTGAAAATAAATCGTGAAAATGAAGACTACTTCTGAGGGCTTAGGGAGATGGCTCGGGGGATAAGAGTTAAAAGTATGAAGACTTGAATTCAAGTCCCCATCACCTCACATAAAAAGCCAGCATGGCTCCTTGTGCCTGTACTCCCAGCATGAGAGCGTAGACCCAGACACATCTCAAGTGCTCACTGACCAGTCAGGCTGATGGGTAGGAGGCACGTGGTTAGTTTCTCACTCATTAAGAGATCCTATCTCGGGGCAGAAAGGTGGAGAGTGATAGAAGGCATCAGTTGTGCTGTGTTTGGCTTCTGCATGTGTGCAAATGGACATGTGCAGCCACACACTTTCCTGTGTGCACCACATGCATGCACACATGCATCCTCTATTCAGAATGCCAAGGCAAGCATCAATCCAATCTCTGCACTCACAGTGTCCCCAGTGTATGCTTGGTATTGCCACCACCTGCAGGAGTCCTGAGACCTTCATCTTCTGGTCTTATGCATTAGTGTATAATTTAGCTAAAGAAAATGCAACATACTTTGATTGTCCATGTATAGCTCTAGACATTGTATCTTCAAGGCAAGAACTGTGACATTTCTGTAATGACTTCCCAGGACCCAGAATACAGTGAACTCTCAGGAAATGAAACCCATTGCTCACAATTGAGGTTAATTTCTTTCTTTTATTAAAAGAGGGACAAGTCATCATTCCTAAGTGTATAATTATTCTTGCCATCCATCACGCCGAGAGTTCTAAGCTATGACTCTTCTGCATCTATCCTACTTTTAAGGACCCTGCATGCTCAGTGCACTAGACACTCTAACACAAGAATTCTGAAAGCTCCTAGCCCGTTCATAGTGATGGTCCTCTTCGCCATTTCCACACAAGTTCACCGCCAGTCTGTTACGCCAATGTGCTCATACTTGGAGTCTTCCAATTTGAGCTTGGGTTTATTAAAAATAGTAAGCCATGCTGGCATCCACTTGTTAAGGGAACCATGAAATTCCAGGGTCAGTGATGAGGGCTTTAAATGGCAACATGTACCTCAAAGCTGGGAACATCCACAGCAATAAAGTTATCATCTCAGCCTGGGAGGAAGGGGCGAAGCCTTAACTGGAGCTGGTAAGGATTACCCCCAGGGGAAGGCAGCAGCAGCTGGCCCACATTCTACCTCAAGCATTCAGAGTTTCAGATTAGCATGTCGGGGACCTTCTTCTTTTTTTGTTTGTTTTTTTTATTTCAGACACTTTTTTATTGTTATTAAAAAATT
>LOJH01032023.1:0-11603 GCA_001685095.1 Ellobius talpinus
TATGTTGTGTGGTCATTTTCATTGAATTTTAGGAAGTCTTTTATTTCTCCCTTTGTTTATTCCTTGATCCATTGATTATTCAGGTGAGCATTGTTTAATTTCTATGTGTTTGTGGGTTTTCTGGAATTAGTATTGTTGTTGACTTCTAGTTTTAAACCATGATGATCTGATAAGGTACATTGGGTTATTCCAATTTTTTTTATTTCTTGTCATTTGTTTTGTTACCAAGTGTGTAGTCAGTTTTTGAGAAGGTTCCATGATGTTCTGAGAAGAAGGTATATTCTTTTCTTTTTGGATGAAATATTCTATAGATTTTATTAAGTCCATTTGAGTCATAACATCTGTGAGTTCTATTATTTCTCTATTCATTTTTTGTCTGACTGACTTGTCCAATGGTGAGAGTGGAGTATTGAAGTCTCCCACTATTAGTGTGTGGAGTTTAATGGATGATTTAAGCTTTAGAAGTGTTTCTTTTACATATGAGGGTACTCTTGTTTTTGAAACATAGGTGTTTAGTATTGAGATTTCCTCTTGATGGATTTTCCTGTGACTAATATGAAATGTCCTTTCTCTCTTTTGATTTATTTTAGTTTGAAGTCTATTTTGTTAGATACTAGGATAGCTACACCATCTTTTTTCTTAGGTTCATTTGATTGAAAACTTTTTTCCATGTCTGTTACTCATACTTGGTACAGCCTTAGTTAATCTTTGTAAAAAGTCACTAAATGGTTCTCTTTTTTTACCCTGGTATATGATTCAATTCTCTTTCCTGGTTCCTGAATCTTGCACCAAGTATTTAAAACTGCTATGCTTCATAGGGACAAGGTGTGTTTGTCATAGGGGGCCTTGTCTGGAGGATTGGAGTAATAGCCCTCACTAAGAATTTGATTTCTAGAAGTCTCAAATCCTTTTGCTTTTCCCTGTTCTAATATTTTTGCCTCTTATCAATAATAGCATTCCCATAGCAGCTGGGTTCCAAATTCTAGAATGCTGAAACTAATTGAGATCAACCTTCTTGAAGGTGATGTTTTCACCATTTCCCTAAGAAATGCTGAAATAAGCCATAAGATACTACTTCTTGCTCAATTTCATTTAGATCTCTCAGACCTATACACAGCCATTTATATTCTTTGACTACCTTTAGGTATTTTGTATTAGATGTTGTCTCAGAGATTACCAGATAAGCGTTAAAACTCTGGAGAAGTCATCCCTACCTTTGACCCTTACTGGCAAGGCTAAATAATGTTCTTGTACTTTCTCTCCATGCTCATCAGTTCCAATAATTCCTTCCATTGTTTCTAATCTTTTTATTACTGCCTTTTGTAAAATCCATATCTCCAGTCCTATGTGCTGTTCTAGTACCCTCATTGATTCAAAGGTTCTTATTTTGTACAATTAGTTTGAATGTGTGAAATGTGTCAGTAAAGACAATGTCTCATCCTTGAACATTATTTGGATAACATGCATATTGCTTTCCTGTAGAGATACCTTACCTGTTAACCTATCATGACTTTCCAATGGATTTTAATTGTTAAATTCAGCAGTATGAAGTCTTTTAGATAATTTCTCAGTACCCTTCAAAATGGATAGAATTTTCCCTCAAATTAATGGTATCCTTTTCAATACTATTATTTTTTTCAGCTAGCTGTTAATTATTAATCTGTAAAGACTGTATGATTTCTAAAAGTGCCTCATTGGCTCTTTTATCAAACCATTTTCTTAAATATATAATATGAAAAAGAAAACTAGTTTCCAAAATCAAATACAAGGATGTATAAGGAAAATCACATAAGCCTTTCAGAATACCATGCATTAACAACATGGTTATTAAATTTCTGACTGGTAATATTGTCAATAATCATAAAACTTTCAAATTTTACAATTTGCTCACCTTCCCTAGGCAATTACAATGATTTGGAATAGGTCTAATCATCATTATTGGCCAACAGGTATCATGGTAGAGGGACACGAGCAGCTGGGGCTCCCACTGGCTCCTCTGGGATTGGTGGTGTTACCACACTGATACCGTGCAGTATCCTGCACTGGTTCCATGTCCCAAGTCTCCTACTTAGAAACTGATAAATAGGCTTTGTTTAACAAAATAAGAGCAGTTATTAAGGACAATTAACATGATTCTGTACATGGAAAGTGTTGGTGGCCAGAATAAGAAGGACACCTAAAGCTTTTCCTCAGTTATGAGTCCCCTCAATGTCAGGCTGCAGTGGGAAAAGTCAGGTTCCTAAGCAGTGACAGGTAGGCCATGCATGGGCAAGAAACATGCTGAGGCTGTCAAACTGGGAGCACTGTGGGTGCTGGGGAGAACTAAGAATGCATGTACTTGGCCTTTCATTGGGCAGCCAGACAAAGCAGAACTCATCAGATTGGGGGAGGTGACTCAAATAATCCCACACTAGTTATGAATAGGATATACTAAGGTTTATTTTTTTCATTAAATGGGAAACTCACTGGTCACAATGAGGAAACAGGAACAGGGTCCAGGTGTAGCATGCATAAGAGTAGGCTGAGTGGGTACTCCCATGGGCTTTTTGGTACCCAAAAGCCATGCCCAACTTGGTACAGTCTCTCAAAGACCATTGGCTGAAGGACATTTCCTATCATCATCTTCTGTTTATAATGAAAGTACTGTCAGATGGGAAAGTGTTAAAGCATATTTTAGGGGAATTTGTCGTGATTCCAATGAGTCCTTAGATTTGACTAAATTGCATCAAAAATAATGGTACTAAAAAGGCTAAATTGGATTTTCATGTAGCAGAAGCAGCTTGATATTTCAAAACAACTTAAAAGGCTGTTCCATCATGCTCACCATTTACTTTACTTTTTTTTTTGGTTTTTTGAGACAGGTCTTCTCTGTAGCTTTGGAGCCTGTCCTGGAACTAGCTCTTGTAAACCTGGCTGGCCTTGAACTCACAGAGGTCTCTGTGCCTCTGCCCCCCAAGAGCTGGGATTAAAGGCATGTGCCACCACTGTCTGGCAATTTACTTCACTTTTTAACAGCATTACAGTTATCAGAACTTGTGTTCTATTGAGCATAATTTGTCTACCTATAGTTTTCAAGTTGATATTGAACTCACTTTGGAAAGTGGTTTCAGAACTTCATGGAGTGAAACTCTGCACCCTTTCCTAAACCTATGGTTTGAGAGGCTGGCAGTCAAAGATGGGTAAGTTTTCTATGCCTCCTTTCTATCTAAGACAATACATGATGAAATTCATGGCTGGTAAGACTGGAGTTTGGTAAGGAATGTCCTAGACAGATGAAGTCATCTGTTGGATTCTTATGGATCTTTAAGATAAATTACTAAATGGGGGATATGTGGAAGCCCATGTGTGACTCAGTTTCCATCTGGAGTCCATTCTGACTTATAAGTCATCTTATTTAAAGCTTGTCTGCTCTGCTTTTTCCAATAACTCTGAAGCCTGTGGGAGACTTCTGATTTAGCCTGTGAGAAAGAACATTCTGCCTGCAAAAAGGTACACTCTAGTAGAAAGAATACTGTTGATACTAAATCTCAGGAACATCAAGATGAAAGTGAGGCTGCTTATTAGCAATGAGGACATAATACAAATGATCTTGTGGTTAGATACTGACTGACAATTTGTGCTGTGCTTTGTTATGCTTTTTTATATCAAGTTCTGAAATAAAATCTGGGCTGTTTGGCTGCTTGGTTTGACCAACCGGTCACCAGTCAGACCTCCTGATTCCATCCTGTCTTCTGTCGTACCTTCTTTCATCTGACTCCTTTGGCCTTGAGGATCTCTACTCCTGGAACCCTAGCTGACTTTGCAGGAGTTGGCTCCTACACAATGCCTCTCAAGAAAATACTTGTAATATTGAAAAAAGAAGGAAAGAGAGAAAAAATACTCTGATATAGCATTGTGAAAGAAAATTCCTCGAGAAATATCATTGATTTCATTGTATTGGCTATCTCTTGTTGGGCATGGTGTCTGCCTTTAAATGTAATTTGCATAAAACATTCACTTCTGATGCAGAAAACTATTTTTTCCTTTGTGAGTGACTGTCAGCTGGCTATTGTTTCTAGATTAGGGGTGGGCTTTTGTGGAATTCCCTTTCCAGAGTTGGGAAACCACCCAGCACAGACCCTGTGCATGCTTCTTGTCTGTGAGTTGATATGTGTGTCAGTCCTCTTATGTAAGAAGGTCCTTGGTGTCTCCCATCCCCACTGGCTCGTAAAGTCATTCTGCCTTCTTTTCTATAGGGTTCCCTAGACTGTGAGGGAAGGGATTTGATGGGGACATTCCATTTTGAACTGAGTGCTACATTTTCTTATTCTCTGCACATTGTCCAGTTGTAGGTATTTGTTTTCATCTGACTGAACAAGACACTGACTATGAGTCTAGGTGTAGGTCATTATGAATAATTTTATTGCAATGTCCTTTTAGGAGAATGGTAGTATTTGTCTGCACCACTAGGTTCCTCAACCAGTCGCAGGTTCTTGCCTACCCAAGCAGTGTTAGTCCTAGGTTTCAACTCATGGAGTAAACCATATTTATGAGAAGATATTGGTTGGTTACTCTTATAACTTCTGTGCCACTATAGCATCAATGGTTCGTACTGACAGATCACCAGAGTTTACTGGGCTAGTTTTACTTTTCTCCTCCTCTGGTAGTGTGCAATGAACCTTCTAACAGTGTGGGCACAAGTCAGTAAAGTGGAGGCTCTAAGTTGGCAACACTTCAATTTCTCTGTTTTCAGTGAGTTATATAGTTGTTGTAATATATATAGTTATGTAGGTGCTGTCTTAGCAATAGATTCTTACCATCTTTTTTTATTAAATTCTTCTCTCATATAATACCTCCCAAACTAAATTTTCCCATCTCCCTCTACTCCTCCTATTCCCTTATTTTTAACCAATCCTCTCCATCAAATATACTCTCCATTTCTCTTCTAAAAACACCAAAAGAAGGCCTCCCAGGGTTATCTACTGAACACAACAACAATTTTCTAAAAGTCCGGCTAAAAATCCTCATATCAAAATAGAACAAGGTAACCACTTGAGAAGAAAGGATCCCCCACACAGGAAAAAGTCAGAGATAACCCCTACTTCTACTGTTAGGAGTCCTGGAAGAACAAACTATACCACTATTATGTATAGGCAGAGGACCTAACTGAGAAACATACAGGGCTGTGATTGTTGCTTCAGACTCTGTGATCCCCTATGCCCCTGCTTGGTTGATCATGTGACCTGTGTTCTCCTGTTCATTGTCATTTTGTGGATAGTAATTAATGGTCTTAGTGGTAGCCTCAATTATTTGGAGGTTAGGAGGGGATTCTTTGGAGAACAAGTAAAATAAATAAAAATAATTTGGCACTTGAGGTTTCATTTGCTGGGGAGGGAGGTCAAGTTTGGGTTCCATTTCTCTCATAATTCAGGAATATCATTTAGATCACATTGTTATATGTGTATATTTTTAGAAGGTTCAACTGAAATGGGTTTTCATGAGAAACTTAAATGGGCTTTAGCTTTATCTTTCCTTCCCTATATTTCCTTCCCTATCCCCCTCTTCCTTCTACCTTCCATTTCGATCCTCCTATCACAGCCTCTCACTCCTTCACCCTTCCATAACTATCATATATATTTCTCATTCTTAGGAAAATACTTTACTCCTCTAGTAGCTTATTCTGTATTTAAATTATGTGCTTATACTGATTGTAACTTGCTTTTCAAAGACTTAGCAGCTAATATCCATGTAGAATTGACTACATATCATATATTGCTTTAGGGGTTTATGGGTTACCTTACTCAGGGTGATTTTGATTTTTGGCTCTCTCCAATTACCTGTGAATTTTATGAGTTTGTGTTTTTTAACAGTTGATCCTCTATGTAAATATAGCATATTTTTTCATAAGAAACTAAAGACTATTAATATGATTGCAATTTGCTTCATTTTAAACCTCATTATTTATTATTCTGGCTGTTCTGTGTCTATACAGTTTAAACTGGTTTTCTTTATTAAGTTGTCTTTTCAGGATATATGGTCTTCTTTGAGGACATAAAATTATTAATGCAATATTACCAAATTTCTGCCCATGGAGTACTTCTGTTCCTATATAGAGCTAGATAATGAAACAAAAAATAATTCTATACAAAGCTTTAAAGAGAAATATGATGTGGGAATGGGCATGCTATGAATCTGTTTTATAACCATTGGTTAATAAATAATTTTCTTTGGCATATAGCAGAGCAGAACAGAACTAGACAGGAAAACTAAATTGAATGCAGGGAGAAAGAAGGTGGAGTCAGAGAGTTGCCATGTGGTTGCTGTAGGAGAAAAATGCCAGAATGCTGGAATTTACCTGTGGCCACAGCCTTGTGTTGATACATAAATTAATTGCAATGGGTTATTTTAAAATATAAGAACTAGCTAAGAATATGCCTATATGATTAGCCAAAGAGTATTGTAATTAATAGTGATTTGTAAGAATATTCAGCTCTGGGTGCCTGGGAAACAAATTGCAGTCTCTGTTTACAAAAATGTTCACATGTCATTTTCTGGATTTTGTAATGGATATCTCTTTTTTGGGATATCACTTTAGGCATATACATAATACAGCATTGGCAATAGGATAACTATCCACATTAACATTACCTATCTCTTATAGTATAAAATGTCTTGATTTTTGGGCCGGTTGACTACCCATGATATGGCATGTGCTTCATATTTACAATATGCTGCTTGCTGAAAGTGTGACTGAATCAGATCTGCTTGTGTGCTTGTCTGTTTGAGTGTTTAGTTGGTTGATTGATTTTTGGCTCAATTACTAATCATTATATTGTCAGATGCCATTTTTGGAATATGCCTACAATTTTTAATTTCTCATGCATTGTATTTGATGTTGCTCATCTTTTCCCCTTGCCCAACTCTTCCTAGATACTCCCCACCTCCCTACCTACCCCACTGCCTGTTTTTTTATCTCTCTCTCAATAACAAAGCAAAAAGTGAATACACAGCGATAAATACAATGGGACAAAAATATCTAAACTAAACTAAATCAAACAAAAGCAGCACACATAAACACACTGTCTATTTTGTGTTGGCCCTTACTCTATTTGGCATGCGGTTTGCCCTAGTATGATTGATATGCCCAAAGACACTCCATTGGAGAAATGTGGTTTTCCCTCTCCCATCAGATACCAATTACAAATTGCTTTCTGATTAGGAGTAAGACTTGTGTGTTCACCCACATTTCTCTGTCCTGGGATTCTTGTCTGCACTGAACTTGTACAGATCATGTATATACTGTTGCCTTCTCTGTGTGTTCATCTGTGTATCTGTTATGGAAGACACTGTTTCCTCCTTGTAACCATTCATTATCTCTAGCTCTGACAGTATCCTCCTTACTAATCTGCTTAGACCTGTGCTTTAAAGGGAGAAGCTTCATGATGACATTTAGTACTGAATATCTAGTCTCTCACTTTTTTTACACTTTTTCCATTTGTGGTTCTTGCACTTTGTCTATTTGTGGTTCTCTGCATTTATTAACCATCTACTACAAGAAGAAATTTATTTCATGAGGGACAAGTGTTGTACTAGTCTTTGGGCACAGCAATATATCAATGGAGACTTTTTATTGTTATGATCCTTTAGCAGAATACATGTAATGTATTCCCCTAGAACCTAAGATCTATGGAATCTCGGGTTCTTGGCCACTTTAGCAGTGTTTGTTATGGATCCCATCTCATGGAGTAGGCATTTAATCAAATAAAATATGGTTGGCTATCCCATAACATTGATACCACTATTTTACAAATATATCTCACGAAGAGGCCATGGTTGTAACTTGCAAAATTTGTGACTGGGTGATCTTCACGATTACTTTTCTCCTTTAGTAGCTTGCAGAGTACTTCATAGTGCCATGAATGCTTGTCAGCAGTGGTGAAGCTTCTTGTTGGTCACCGAATCAATTTCTTCCTGTTTGATGATGCAAAGAAGTGCTATCTTTAGAAGTTAGGCCTTGCAATCAGGTGGTGGAGGGAAACCAATGGTTTTGCCAATAGCATGTGATGTTTATTTGGTGAAAGACTTATGGGGCCCCATTGGATAATAATCTATAAGATGTACTTCTTTCTTTTTTATTTATAATTTATTTTATTTTTTAAAAAAGAATACAAACTATCTTTTTTATTTTACATACTAATCCCATTCCCACTCCCTCTCATCCTCCCATTCCCTCCACCTATGTACCCACCCCACCCCAATCCACTCCTCAGAGAGGGTAAGGCATATTGCTTTGGGGAAGGTCCAAGGCCCACACTACTATATATAGGCTGAGCAAGATATCCATCCAAAGATAATGAGTTCCAAAAAAGCCAGTACAAGCAGTAGGGATAAATCCTGGAGAAACTGCCACTTGCCCTGCAGTCTGCCCCAGCCATACAACCATTACCCACTTTCAGAGTGTCTAGTTTGGTCCTATACTGCTTCCTTCCTAGTCGGACTGGAGGTGGTGAGCTCCCATTACCTCAGGCAAACTGTTTCAGTGGGTGTTCCCATCATGGTCTTGACCTAAAGAGGCAAAGGCTCATATTCTCACTCCTTTCTATCTTCAACTGGCCTTTTAGAGCTCAGTCACTCCTAAGTGGATACTAGCTGTAAAGCAAAAGATAACTAGCCTATAGGCCATGATCCTAGAGAAGCTAAGTAACAAGGTGAATCCTAAGAAGAACATACGTAGATCCACCTGGAAAGGGGAAATAGATAAGATCACCTGGCAAAATTGGGAGCATGGGGGTAGGAGGAGAAGGGAGAGAGGAAGAGGAGAAGAGAAAGGGAAGGCAGTGGAGAAATTGAGTGAGTCATTACAGGGCTGACAAGAAACCTGGCACTAGAGAAATTCCCAAGAATTCACAAGGATGACCCCACCTAAGACCCTAAGCAATGGAGGAGTGGATGGCCAAACTGGCCTTGCCCTGTATTCAGATTGATGAACATATTAAATGTCACCATAGAATTTTCATCCAGCAACTGATGGAAACAGAGGCAGAGACCCACAGCAAGCACTGAGCTGAGTACCCTTTTCTTTTACTGGTGGTTTCTTGGTAGCATAGGATGTCCAGCTATGGACTTTTCTCCCTATTATATAGTGATTCCATTTAGATTCATATATTTGTTTGTCTTAGGAAGTTTCATTGGCCAGAGATTTCCACAAGGCATTAAAAGGCCTTCAGTACAAGTTGTTTCTTCTCATATTTTCTCCTTTAACCGGCCCTTCTATCACCCTCCTCACTTAATCTCTTGTTTCATGCTCTCCTCTTTCTTAGAAGACTCCTTCTCCTTCCTGTACTTTACTAGCTACTTTCAAATTTTTGTAATATTTTCACAGCTAAACATTACCTGAAGGCTAATAAATTAGTAGAAATTATAGAAGTATCATAGTATTGTATCTATAAATGTTTTGTTTATGAAAAGTATACTTTAAATATATATGAAGATTGATTTTAAAGCTATGTAGCTAGTAAAGAATTCATGCATTGAAACATTCAATTTTGAAATGCCAAGGCAATAGACACTTCAAATAAATGTATTCTTCCTTAGTTTTTAGCATATTCATATATTTATAATTTTTCATTGTCTTCTGATAAAAATGTTTTAATTGGCTATAGATCTATGGATATTTTACTTGCATATATGAATTATCCCAGGAGAGTAACAAGCATGATAATTCTATAAATTCCATAGTTTTTTTTTTAACTTTTTAATCTCCATCATAGAGTCAGAAAATGAAATGTCACCTCCTCTGAGTTAAATTTTTCCAAGAAAAGTGCTAGTAAATTTTATTGAACCTGGTTAATTACAAAGAATAAGGTGAAGATTAATATATAGTTTCTGTATTGAATTTTTCAAAATTGCTTAGCTTTTTAGATGTTCAAGTAATAAAAACACAGAATTGACATGAAACATTTTCCTTTTAGACAATATTTTTCACTAGCAAACACCTTCTTACCACTAGGTTTGATATTGTATTCTAATGGGTGATCTAAATCATCCCAATGATATTTTTGAAAGCACCATGCAATGGACAGAAAGCTATATAAAACATGTTAGTCTTGTTTTGGTGTTTTTCAATAATAGGATGTGAATTGAATGCAATAATTTTTTTCAGCTTGGTTGCAGTATCTATAGTCATGAATTTTGAGTGACATCAGCCAGACAACACTCTATATAAACTCCCTTTCACTTTTGCAAGCTGTTTTACATCATGAAAAAAATTCAGTATTTCCTCAAAACAAACAGGCTTCTTGATATTTTGTACTTTATTTTGGAATGTACTTTATTGTCTTTCATTTTGAAATGAAGGTATCATATGTTGGGTTGGGGAAATAACAACCTTCATGAAGAGTTGATAAACATAGTTATTCACAATTAATGTATCAACCTGAACATTGTTAAGAGTAAAAAACAATGAGACTATTTATTTAATTTTCATTTATATTGAACCATGTATAAGGAAATTTCATTTACTAGTCTTTAGAGTGATAAGTAAATTCATTTAAGAATGAGAAAGGTTGATATACATGCAACAAATAGTATTATAATAGAGATAAAAGAGGCTAATTCACATCAGGGTCATTTTAGTATAAATTGAATGAAAGTATATGAAACTAGTGTATGTCTCCTGATTATTTAGCATGCTAATGTAACCCTTCCAGGAGATCACAGAGTAATATTTCAGAATGAGTACTATGTGACAGAAATATGTATCAGTGAATGGAATCTAAAACTGAAGTATACTGTTTAATGATACAGATATACTATATATATTACTTATTATGAGCACTGACTCACTCTGTTAAGCCTTTGCTATAAAAGAGGCCTGTGGAATATCTGTACAAGAGAAAAGTGGTATTCCTTGGAATAGTCACCCATTGAGAATAAAGAGCTGCAAAGCCCCTCCCTAGGGCATATTTGCTATAAGGTCCTGGAATATAAGTTTATATGTAGGAATTTTTACCTCCAAAAGTCACCTAAAATCCAGTACAATTTTGAGCACAGTATTTGCATATACATCCATACCATAAATATTAGACACAGTATTCAAAAATTCAAGATGGCAAAGCAGTTGCTCACCTTTCAACTTCATGATCCAGATATATTATGCATAAAACTTAGACAACAATGCAGACACTAAAAGAGACTTACATAGATCTAATCTACATGGGAAGTAGAAAGTAGAANAAATTGGGAGCATGAAGACCTTGAGGGAGGGTTGAAGGAGGAAGGGGAGAGGCAGGGAGGGGAGCAGAAAAAATGTAGAGTTCAATAAATATCAATAATAATGCTAAAAAACATGTTCTCACAAGTCCTCATCTTGTGTTCATCACTTACTTTTGTGTTTCCTACTCAGTTTAATGGATAGTTCTTCCCCAAGTTTCTTTGCTGGAGCAAGCGACAATTTATCAGTGCCGCATACCACTGAAGAAAATAATACTTCCTTCTTCAACAAAAGACTAGACTTCAATGAAAGCTAGAAACTCATGGTTGTCTTTTATCTTTTATCGAATACCAACACTCCTGTTTGGTGTCTATCTATCTATCTGTCTGTCTGTCTGTCTGTCTGTCTGTCT
>LOJH01032028.1:4322-15772 GCA_001685095.1 Ellobius talpinus
GAGAGAGAGAGAGAGAGAGAGAGAGAGAGAGAGAGAGAGAGAGAGAATGCTTGTATGGATACATGCACATGTGAATGCGGGTGAGCGTGTGTGTAGAAGCCAAAGGTCCAGTGTCTTCCTCAGTCAGTCTCCACCTTATTGGTTTTGGAGACAAAGTCTCTCAGTGATGCTGGCTAAGCTAGATGCCCAGTGAGATCCAGAGATCTGTCCCCTACACTCTCTCCTCACACTGCCCATGCTTGGCTTTTTGACAAGCATACTGGGGAAATAACCTGAGGTCTTTATGCTTGCATGGCAAGAGCTTCACTAACTGGTCATCTCCCCAGCCTCTGACACCTCGACACTGACCGGGAGGCATGTTGTATGTTCCAACCGTGGCTCTGAGAGATCTCCCATGAGACTGTGCTCAGTGCAGTGACAGCTTCCACTAGTTTTCTTCCCTTCTGAATAATTCAGTCCCCCTAGGTCACCCCCAAACTAATGATGGCACCTTATTCTTGGGTCTGCCTTAGTGGGTACTTAAACTCATATGTCTATTATGTGTATTTACTTTGTTACCATGGTGATTTCCAGGCATCCCAAGTTCAATAGTGAATCTGCAGGCCATCATTTTGAGTCTATTTTTAAAGTTCCCTTAAGACCATTGAGGAGGGACTCCTCTCCCTGTGGGCTGGTGTCTGCCCTCCACTCTTCAACATTTGGGAGGACTGCTCTGATCATCACTTAAACCATGGCACTCTCAACTCCAGCCCATGGACCCATGCAAAGATTGATCTAGAAGGGAAAGATCACGTCCCAACCATGTGAGTGCTGGGAAGTCCTGTAAACTGAATAACACTACCTTCCCTCCCCCAAATATATCCTCCTCTTGAATTCCTTAAAATGTGGTCTTATTTGAAGCAAGGAATTTTTAGATGATCAAGTTGAATCCATTAGTGTGGGCCCTGATCCAACATGAATGGTATTCTTATAAAAGATGAGATTTAGGACTGGGGACAGAGCTTAGCTGGTGACATATTTACTTCACATCTTAGCTGCTTTTTCCATTGCTGTGATAAAACATCATGAAGAAGGCAACCTATAACAGAAAGCATTTAATTTGGGGCTCACAGTTGTAGAGGGTTAGAGCCCATGACCATCATGTCAGAGAGCATGGCAGCAGGCAGGCAGGCATGGTACTGGAGCTGGAGCTGAGAGCTTACGTCTTGATCTACAAGCACAAGACAGAGAGCTGAGAACACTGTGGGCTTTTTGAAACTTCAACTCATGCCCGCCACGACCTGCCTCCCCCAACAAGGCCACCTCTCTTAATCCTTCCCAAAGAGGGACTAAACATTCAAATATGTCACTCTGTGGGAGCCATTCTCATTCACTGCACTTGGCAAACACGAGGATATTAATTTGATCCCTAGAACTTTCACATAAAAAGCTGGGCATGGTGGTAGATACTAGTAAACCCAGTGCGAGTAAGCAGAGACAGGCATAACCATAGGGCTCTCCAGCTAACCAGCTTAACCTTCTTGGTGACTTCCAGGCCAACAAAAGAACTTGCCTTAGACAATTAGGTAGGAAGTGCTAGATAAATGATGACTGGAGTTATCCTCTGGCATGGACTCTCTCTCTCTCTCTCTCACACACACACACACAAACACACATACACACACACACAGAGAGAGCACTACATATGCATTCACATGCACAAAACCAGAAAGGCAGTAAGGCTGAAGTCAGCCACCAACTACATTCACACAGTAAATTATTACCAGGAGCCAGAGAACTATGAGAAGCCAGGAAAGAGGCTTAGAATGATTGTCCCTAGTTCCCACAGAGGCTACATGGCCTTGCCAGCACCCTGATCAGGGATCTTGTCCTCCAGGCCCATGTAACCATGAATGTTGTTTTGCTTAAGCCACTCAGCATGGAGAGCCGTCTTTATGTAATGCTTCCACATGGCAGAAGGCACTGTGAGCACACAGCAGCATTCCTACCAAGCTAATCCTATAGACTCTTGGATATGATCAGCCCTTGGCATAGGCAGCCAAGGCTAGATTGTTTTCTCTCAAACATCCACAAGCATGCGATAGGGAACACTAACAGAATAGCATGGGCTTCTTGAAACTTCTCTCTAGTATCCACAGGAAAAGAAAGCAACACTTTCTTTTCTTAGCCTTTGTCCCTACAAATGTTCTCTCTACCCTCCCCTCTAGTGGCTTCTTGGCTACCAGCATCCTGCCAAGGCTGCGTGAAGACCTACACCCCACCTCTCTAAACAAGACCCTTTCCTCCAAAGAAGCATTCAGGCTTAGCTCTTGCTTTCCGTCAATGCCTTATTTAATGGTGACATTTAAAACTGATGACAGACAGAGCTTTATCCCTCGCTGTGAGGTTGACCAGCATTTTAGCCCTTGAAAACCCGTATTGGGATTTTGTTCCTAATATGAAGAAGGTATTGGGAAGTGGGGTCTTAAGAAGTGACAGTCATTCTGGCTTAATGAATTACTGCAAGAGCCAGCTGCCATGCACCAAGGTTGTCCTTCATGTATTTTTTTTTAAAAAAAAAAACATTTATTTTGGTTTTAAGTATGTGCATAGATATGTGTCTCTGTGGGCATGCATCCAAATGCAGACATCTGAGGAGGCCAGAAGATGACCTCAGATCCCTGAGAGCTAGGTTGTGAGTCTCCTGATGTGGCTTTTGGGGACCAAGCTTGGATCTTTTGCAAGAACCACACATACTGTTAACTGCTGAGCAGTGTCTCCGGCCCTTTGTCCTTCATGTTTTATCTCATCTGCACATACCTCTCATCTGCACACAGATGTTTTATCTCATCTGCACACACCTCTCATCTGCACACAGAACTTTTATCTCATCTGCACACAGCTCTTCCACTTGATGCCACGTAATACTGTAGCATGCGGCCGTTTTCAGTTACAACCACCCAATCTTGGACTTCTAGCATCCACAATTGTGAAGTAAATGATACATATTTATATATGTGAATTACCCCATCTCGGACATTCTATATAGCCACAGAAAATGAACTAAGAAAGCCTCTCGGAAAGATATGCTCATTAGAACAAGACAAATACCCAAGAAACTATACTCCAATGGCATTTAAGTCTGACTTCAGATCACTACCCATCTTCATCAGATAGGACCTCAGGTTCTTCCAAGTTCACAGTCTGAACACAGAATTCACCTGCTGTCATCTCTGGCTTTGCCAATCGCAGAACCCCTCCCCCTCCTAGGCTTTTCTGTTTCTCTACCCTGTTCTGAGCTCGAGAAAGCCCAGCCTTTGTGGGCTATATCAACTGGGAAGCCCTGCCATCTGGCTTCTGAGTAAATCTTACCAATGGGTATTTCTGGCAGCAATTTACAGAGTGGACAGGAGGCAAGGGTCAAGGTGTTTGTTCCTGTGTAGGTAGAGGTTGCTTCTGGCTGCATTTCTCTACCCAAGGCCCCAGGTCCTGTTGAGTGATCCTCTCTTCATGCCATGGGAGTCTCTGATGTCTGGGAACCCTCCCACTCCTTTTGAGAGTGCCATCTGTTTCCTGCCAAGAGACCGACTGGCATACCTCCTAATCATGATCCTTGGGCTCCAGTTTCACCACTCACCATCCAACTCACCCTGCAAGCTATGCCAACTGAGCTTTGTAAGCCTCGGAGCATGTCACTGTTGAGCCCCCCCTTGCCTCCTAGAGACTGAGATGGAACCGCTCCCTTGGGGTGGGCCCCCTCCTGCACAGTCTAGCCATGGTGAACGTTCTGTGCACTCTCCCACTGTTCCCTAGGAAAGAGTCAGTGCTTTGGCTAAACCAGGCAGCCTGTGCTGCACTACACATGTCGTTCATATGTTCATGCTCAGAGCTCACTGTCTGTCTTCCCTAAAGTTCACCACTCCTTTTCCTGTACAGAAGAAATAGATACCCTTTGTGAATCAGCCCAAATCTCTGGGAAGATGTCACTCATCTCCCGCCTTTCCCCACTCAGTCTGAATTCCAGGCTCCATGCAGCCTGGGAGTAACTCAGAAGCAGGACTTAGCTTATCATCTGGTGGTGAGATTCTTGGCCAGCTCGTCTTTCCCCATGTGACATTGACTTTTCTAAGGGCAGAGGCACTGTGATTAATTCATCTCTCCATCTGTTCCAGACCCTGTGGATGCTCTATCGGCATAACCTGAGCTCATACCTCCTTATCCCCCCAGAGTTAGCTAAAATCCCAAGCGGTGGTTCAGAGCGCCCTGACAACGTCCAACCTCAACAGATTGCCTCTTACAGCTTTGGTGCCTCAGGGCTTTCTCAGAACCTTAGGAGCTTAGCTTCAAGTAGAAATAATTCAGAAGTGCAGTGGAGTTAATACCTCTGGGGCCAAAAGAGTTAATGTCCTTAGGGATGAGAGTCAATAGATTGATGCCCCAGGCTTTCAGTCTTGTGTTGAGAGGATTCCCAGCATGTTCTACATGGCGCCTTAGAGTATCCTTAGGGAGATTCTGCCCCAGTTGCTCATAGCAGTAACCTGCTCATTAAAGTGCCTGCCATTGGCTTTTCTTCCTTCCCTGAATCACTTTCCTCAGTTCCTCATGTGTGTCTCCTAGGTATATTTAATCAACTCTGTAGGTCTTAAACCTTGTCTGCAGGACCTGCTTTTAGGGGTAGCCAAACTAAGACAGTGACCTCAGCACCCATACCACAGTGGCTACACAGTGAGTGTGCAATAAAGGAATCACAAACGAGTAACTGAGGAGGACACAAGGCCTGCTGACCCAGCTGAGCCACATCGTGCTCTCACTGGTATTCAGTAACCGTGTTGTTTTGAGGAGCCATGTGCCCACCAATCGCAGAAGTTGCCATTCACATTTAACCTGGTAACATGAACCTTCTCCACAGTAAGCTGCCTCCTGGGAAGACTAGTGCAGACAGGCAGTTCTGATCGTGTATGCAAATGAAGGTCTGGTCCCACAGCTTCCTGGAGAGCCATATGACTCAGCTCAGCCACCCCAGAGACAGAATCGTACAAAGAATACTAAGGAGAGTCCGAGTGTGATGAATGAGACACAGGTGGGTTTTCTTTTATCTTTTCTTTTTTTAAAAAAGTAAATCAAATTATACTTTCCCTTTTGTTTTCTCACCAGTCAACAGTCTCCAAATAAACCCTTAAAAGATGTTCTCCAGGTTTCTAGCCTGATTTAGATCAAATATTAGAATGAACCTCGTGGAATATCATAGGTCTATTCCTGGAGATCGCCCCAAGAGGATGAGAAAGGGGCCAGCTGGTAGGATCTGGCTCTTATCTACTGTCAAGGGGAGCATATGAAATCCAGGCATGGCCCAGAGAAGAGAGAATGACGTGCTAACACAACCAAGGACTTGGAAATAATGACTGCAGGGACTAGGGGTGGCGTTTCAAGTGGAAAGAACAACACACATGACATCATAGGGAGTTGAAGGAGCAGCAGTCTACCTAGCTACTGTGTTAAGTGTGTAAGGTGAGCGGAAAATAAAAGTGGGAATCCAATAGGAATTCCCCATCCTCAAATCCATGTGTGTCTTGCCAGGGACAGCCCACAAAAGACCACTACACATGGTTCAAGAGGGCAGAGACGAGTCTTGCGACTCTCTGCAGTTTCAAAGGGTGGAGCAAGAAGGTGGCATGTGAATACCACCAACAGAGATGGATTTAAGGGGCTCCCATTTGAAGGGTGTCAAATGGAAAGGGTTGGAGAGTAACAGTGTTAACCTGGTAGAAAGTGTGACCCTTCAATGAGTTCTTGCATCTAAGGAAGAGAAGCTAAGTAGACTCTTGCTGGTCATGTTGATAGGCCACACTGGTGAGCTCGGGTTTACACTTCTGATTTTTTTTTGAGCTCTGATGAAACCCTCCAAATGATGGTATATTTGGGACAGTGAGGTGACTCGTTTAAATGGGGGAGGGCGGGGAGCAGGCTGGGGATGTAACTCAGTTGGTAGAGGGTTTGGCTAACATGCATAAAGCCCTGGGTTTGAGCCTCAGCAGCATGGAAACTAGGTGCAACCCACACACTGTAACCCTGACACTTAGGAAGAGGAAGCAGGAGGATGAGGAATTCAAGGTCAATCTCAGCTACATAGGAAGTTTGGAGCCAGCCTGGGCTACATGAGACACTGTCTCAAAATATGAAAAACAAGGCAAAGAAGAGGAGATGGCAACACACATATGATAACTGAAGTCATGGGCCCATATGAGCTCACCAGGGAAAACAACAGGGGAGAAACAAGGGAAGTTGATGAACAAGAAAATAAACATGGAAGGAACAGAGTCAAGAAAGGATAGTGATGCATGAGAGAGGAGTTCAGAGGACAGCAGGAGAAGCAAAAAGGGAGGCCAAGGGAGCCCAGGTTTCTCAAACTGGGCAACAGAGTCTGATGAGGCAGAAAACTCTAGAACAAGATGACTGTAAGGTATTTTCTGGGGTCTTCTCTTGTCTCAGTGGGTTCTTGATCTGGTGGCAGTTGTTGGGAGAAGAGGGCTTATTGATCTATTCATGGACCACCCAGACTAAATGTCTCCTCTTCTTTGAGTTCACTTCGTTCAGCGGAAGATGGAAAGCAATCATTCTCCAGTTTATATCATGACCATCTCTCCATTCTTTGGATATATTTAAAATATATTGAAACAATTTGAATAATGTTGCTTTCTGTTTGCTGTCATTGGATTGTCCATGAATGTAATTTTTCAAGCTATGGTTGGTGGTCTCCTTTCAAGTTAGCCCTTTCCTTTTCCTCCTTGACACTCTACATGAAATATCTCATGGGTTAAAGAGAGCTTGAAAAGGGGCATATAATAGAAGAGCCAGAAGGAAAGAATGTATAGAAGGCCTCTTGGAGGAAGAATAACTTTCTACATGATGAAATAACAGAAAATACAAGAAAAGATAAAACAGTTTACTTTAGTTTTTCACATTAGCACACATATGTGTGAGCATGTACATATGTGCACATATATGTGAAAGTCAGGATGAGTGTTGGGTGTCTTCCTTCATTGCTCTGTACCTTATTTTTTGAGTCAGAGTTTCTCTCAACCTGGAGTAGTCAATTTGGATGGATTGGCTGGCCAGTAAGCCCTGTGAACCCTCTGGTCTCTGCGTCCCACCTGTTTGGGCTACTGATATGAAATGGTTTTTTTAATGTGGTTTCTGGGACTCTGATCTGAGATCATCATTTTTGACTGTCAAGAAATTTACTGACTGAGTCATCACACAAGCCCTGATCAATAAGTTGAATTTTGTAGTTATCTGTAGTATAAAATATTTGCATACATGTGTGATGGATATGTGCACAATCCTTATAAAACCCTCACGGCGAATTTCTTTCTCCTACAGGGACTAGCAAATGGAAAAAAGCAAAAGCAGCCGATTGCTAATATTTCAATGGGCAAAGAGCAAGTACAGATAATTCACTAAAGAGAAAGCACAACTGGTTCGCAAACATTCAGAAGAATGTCATGCCTTATTAGTAAGAAAATAATTGCAAATTAAAATAATGAGGTACCATTTCCCCCAATAAAATTGCCTAAAAAACTTACCTAGTGCTGCTGAGGGTGTGGTAAAATTATTGCTTACAACAATGTCAATTAATACAGCTATGTTGGGAAAACACTTGGTAAGTACAAATTGAGATCCATAAAAATGTTCATATGGCTAAGCTCAGCAGCTCCACTTCTATCCAAAGAAATCTAGTCTAAAGACATGATCATAAATCTGGCAAACATTCTATGCATGACAATGTCATAGCAGCAGCATAGCAAATACCCAAATCTAGACTTTCAGCTACAAGGGACTGGTAGAATAAATTGTGGCATATTTACCAGATGAAACCTTATGAATCTTTCCAACATAATTATTGGGAAGACTGGATAGCACCAGGAATGAGGAAAGATGCACAATGCTAACAGGGAAGTGGAGGAAAATTTGCTCAAAGCAGTGTGTGATAATTATACAGATGCATACTCACAAACACACACACACAAGTTAACACACGACAAGAGGCAAGAGGAAGCATACCCAAACACAGTGTGACAAGGCTGCTTCCAAATTTCCTCTTGCTGCACTGATAATAAACATGGATTTAAAGAACCGAATAATCTTGGATTCAAACTCTCATATTATCACTTACTGTGTAATCTTGTAATCGAGTCTTTAAGATTCCCCTGATAAGCAGAGAGTCATAACACTTATCTCACAGAAATGTTGTAAGGAATAAATGGGAAAGTGTGCAAAGAGCGCTTGCCATTGTGCCCAAAACATAGTAAGCTTTCAATAAAGGAGCACCTTTGTGATCATAGTTATTACTCACATAACAGAAAGAATTGACTTGCAGATAGTCCCTGAGCTCCATGGGACACGAAGAAGATGCTGAACCCCAGTACTGCTGTCTCCCACTTCCTGCCCTCTCTTCTTCAGTCAACCACCAGTAAAGATCAGTAGAGTCAATTTTCGTTGGGGAAATGTTTGCTTTTCTTAATGAATGTGAGCATCCTCACTTTTTCTGGTTTGTTTTGCTTTTAGGTTGTATTTATATCAACACCACTCGGGCAAAATCTGCCAGGTGACAAGACTGTGGTAAATGTCACACAGAAATAGCTCTCTCCATGTTACACACTGAGATGTGAGATCCTAGGGGCACCAGGGGGCCCTGAATTACTCAAAGACCCAGTGTTGGATTGTTTTCCAGACTCTTGCTAGCCCTTTTCTTTCTATAGCAGCAACAAGGATCAGAGGACTTGAGTAGTAAGACCATGCACATGCGTGTGTGTGCATGTGTGCACACGTGCACGCTCATGCTTGTTGCCATCTGCCTGTGTGCACACAGATGCAGAGCAGATGAAAAGATATCAGGAAAATGCAAGCTCTGATGTAGGTAATGACAGGACTCAAAGGGGTAGCAAGGCTCACTCTTTCTCCAGCCAGGCTCTGTGGAAGTGAACGGCTTTGAGCTCAGAAACATCTTTCCAGACTTCCATCTTTTGTCATCTCCCCCTCTCTCTCTATCTAAGCCAGTGGTCCTCAACCCGCCTAATGCTGTGACACTTTCATACAGCTCCTCGTGTTGTAATGACCCCCCAACCAAAATGTGTTTCATTGCTGCTTCGTGAATGTAAATTATTTCATTGCTACTTCATAAATGCAATCTTCCTACCATTATGAATCATGATTTCAATATATGATATGCAGGATATCTGAAAGGCAACCTCCAAGAAGTTGCTACTCACAAGGTGAGAACCGCTATGGCTCTGTCTCCCAGACTCCTGGCTCTCCCTCTTCTTTACTCCTCGGTAACTGTTCTCTTTCTCTTTACTTACACAGGCTTTGACCACACAACTAGTCAGTAGCTTCATGGCCTTCTCGGTATCTTTAGTTAGTATTTTGTCTGCTTCTTGCCCAGTCACCCTGTTAGAGGTGTGCTCAGGATTACATCTGTGTTGGTCAGTTTTTTTTAATAACCGTGACAAAATACCCGAGTGCAATGCTTTCAAAGCAGGCAGATTTTTTTCCTTCTTGGTTTCAGAGGGTCCAGGCCATCGTGATGGTGGGGAGGGGCCCAGGGTAGCAGAATAGATTAGCTCGCATCCCAGTTGCCAGGAAGCAGGGAGACTACTAGCATCTGCTGACTTTATCCTTCTTCCTCTTGAATTCTATCTGAGCCCTCAGTCCGCGGGAGAGTGCCATCTACATCCGGGGCAGGCCTTGCTGTCTCTCAAAGACACAGCCAGAAGTCCTTTGCACTAATCTCACAGGGACTCTCCTAGCCAATCAGATGATTGACAATCAGTAAACAAGAAAGGGAATTCAAGTCACCTCAGCAGGACAATGGCCAAGGGGTGGCCACTTCTAATCTTTCCTCAGATTCCCCTGGCTCTGCACCAAACACACTTTCCTACCACCTTCCTTTTTTGGAAGCACCCACTGCTGAGCTGTCTACCCTTCCAAGCTTAACAGCCCACCTACAGTCCTTTCTATCCTGCAAGGTGCCCCAGTCTCTTGACTGAAAGATAAAACAGAGGTAAGATAATGTGTATGTTCTCCAGATGGCACCTTCCCTTTGAGCTTTGCCATTCCTTGTCTTCCATCCTTCTCTGAAGAAAACATCCCTTTTTCCTGACAAGAACATCTCTTTATATTCAGATTAATGCCCCTTTCTGTCTTACCTCCACACAGCTAACACTCCTAAGCAATGTCCTCTCCAACAGCCACAGTTCCCATATCATAATTTAGTCAAGCCCGAGAACAACTCTAATTGACTTGCTAGATAGCTTTGTTCATTTGAGAACTGGGAAAACAGAGATAGAAGGAAGTAACCTGCCCAAGGCCACTCAGTAGATACTGACAGAGTAGGGATTTGTTCCCAGATTTTCTGGCTTCACGACCTGTTGTTTTAGTAATTGTGCGATACTGTCCCCCTTGACTTATTTGGGGACCTTGTTTCATCAGTTACTTCTTTCCTTAATCTCTTCCCTCTAACCTTCTCCACACTCCAACTATCTCTTCAAAATAAATTCTCTTTTTCTTTACTTCCTCTTCCATGTTCTGTGTCCTTATACTGCCAACTTACACACAAAACCCTGCAGCATGTTTGCTCTAGTTCCCTGGTTCTTGGTCTGTGGTCTTCTTAGCTGGACTTCCCCACCACTGTATTCCTGAAGCCTGAAGACTGTGGTAGATTTGTTAGCCCCACGATCCCTATCCAACCTGTTCTTCTTATAACCTGAAACTGACACGCCTTTCATCAAGATGGAACTTATATCATCTCCTATTGAATGGTAGAAGCCTTAGTATGTAACTTCTGGGACTAGTTCATTAAAGATGATGCAGCTTCCACATTCTGAGATACTAACTTTTAGAGTTGACCCATGATGCTTTGAGAAAACCCAGTAGCCACATAGAGAGTCCACAGGTAGTGAGCTGGCTAAGAGCTCAACAAAGGTCTCAGCCAAAAAATAGCATCTACTGCCAGACAAGAGAGTGACAATGCTTCTGGGTGATTCTAAGCCCGGTCTTGACCCTTCTGTTGAGACCCTGAGCTAATAGAGTGGACACAAATTATCTCTGATTCACTGTGCTCTAAACAGTGAGATACATTGAATATTTGTGTGTGTGTGTTTTGAGACAGAGTTTCTTTGTATAGTCTTGAATTTTCTGAAACACACTCTGTAGACCAGGCTGGCCTCAAACTCAGAGCTCTGTAACATGAGGGCCTGCTTGTTGGGGTTTCTGTCCCGCCTGGTCCCCCACAGCTGGCAAGTCCCAAAGAAAATCACACAGAGAGTCTACATTAGGTTATAAACTGATTGGCCCATTAGCTCAGGCTTTGTATTAGCTCTTATAATGCATATTATCCAATTATCCTTAACTATGTTAGGCACATGGCTCGGTACCTTTCTCAGCTGGGTAGATTACATCTTGCTTCTTGGTGG
>LOJH01032028.1:15821-28414 GCA_001685095.1 Ellobius talpinus
CTGCCTGGCCAATCAATGTTTATTTAAAACATGATTGACAGAATACAGACAATTATCCTGCACCAGAGCTCTGCCTGCCTCTGCCTCCTAAGTGCTGGAATTAAAGGAGTGCACCTCCACTGCCCATCCATTAAGGCACTAAATTTTGGGTCAATACACTATGCAACAAGAATAACTGGAACAGACCCCAGCAATTAAAAAGCTAATGGCATTTTGATGCATGCCCCTGCCTTGTCTTTATCTGTTGACTCAATTAATTTCTTTTCAAATTTCTCTGTTCAGTGATTAGAGGAGACTAAGAAGATGTGGCCAGATCCAAAATAGGATCAAGGACTAGATTCTGGGCCAGATATAAAGGGACACCTGGAAAAGGCCTGACAAATGTGCATGAGTTTAATTAGTTGACCTTATTACAGGTATTGGCTTGGTTAGGAGCATGGTACTGTTATTAGTTTTCTTCTGCTCATAAATACACCATGCTTATGTAAGCCATTAAAATTGTGGAAAGCCACATGAGGGTACATGGAAATGTGTAGATTTGAAAGTTTTCAATAAATCAAAACCAATTTCAAACTAGAAGGTTAAACACCAACAAGAATCATGTATACAATAGAGGTAATATTTATGAAAAACCACTTCTTTTCATCTAGGAACTCCAGTGACCATGCCCTCACTGTTTTGCATTGTCCTTTCTCAGTTATCATTGGACTCTGTTGCTACCCCAGGGGCTCATGCTACTCAGCATTCTGGTTTGTCCCTCGCTACTTTCTGCATTGCATCCCTTTATTGCTTATACATACCCATACAAGTTAAAGGTTCTCTGAACTGCACACCTGCTTCCAGCACTCCTGATCCATCCGAGTGTCACTCAGGCAATGCTAGATGATTACTTCCCTGTGCATCTCCACTCCTCTGGCCACATCATCAAATTCTAATCCAGGTCCCCATCTCAATAAGTACCCCTCACTTTCAATCCTGAGGCCCACTAATGTGCATGACTCAACCACCTAAATCATTTACAAATTTTGTCATCTCTTTGCTAACCCCACAGCCAGATCCCTGTCATCTCTTATCTAGAATAATTCAATAGCCTTCTAACTGGTTTTTCTGCCTCTGGCCTCCATCCTCTCTCTCAGCTTAATGACTGGTGCCAGAAATGATTCCAAAGCACAAATCATGATGATGGCACTTTAATAACTCTGGCTTTTGGAAGGAAGTCTAACCTCCATGGAACTAAAGATCTTTTTTAAAGCTAGTCCCAGATAACCCATTCGGCCTTATCTGCACCAGACTCTCTGTTATTTCCAACATCATAGGTACTGGCCATGCATGGCTACTCCCCAAATATGAGAGTGTTTCTTCTCACCAGCAAGTCCTCGCATAGGCTGCTCCCTCTGACAAAAATAACTGACATCTTCTAGATCCAAGGAAAATGTGCTCTCTCTTGGCCAATCCTTCTCCAATGCCACATACTAGTAAATCATTAATTATTCTTGTTCTATTTCTC
Source organism: Ellobius talpinus (assembly GCA_001685095.1). NCBI lineage: Eukaryota > Metazoa > Chordata > Mammalia > Rodentia > Cricetidae > Ellobius > Ellobius talpinus. The sequence goes on from LOJH01032028.1 coordinate 17,329, forward strand.
TAGTAAAGTAATTATTGAATGCTATTTTTCACATATCAAATTGCTAATAGTGAGAGGCTAGGATCTCCAAATAAAGAATCTGGATGATATGTAAGTAGGTGAATGGATACTAGGAAGGTGATATGTGGATGGGAGTCTGGACTAGATAGCAGGCAGGATAAATTGGTAAGTAGGAAGATGAGTGTCTTGAATTTGATTTCTACGGCTGGGACATGCACCATGACCGAAAATAACTTGAGGAGGACCTACACTTTCACATTGTCATACATCATGAAAGAAAACTAAAGCTGAAATTCATGGCAGGAATCTGGTAGCCAGAACAGCATCACAGACTGTGGAGGAGTGCTGCTTACTCATTTGCTCCTTTTTGCTCAGCCAGCTTTCTTATACACCCAGGATGACATGCCCAGGACTAGTACCATCCCCAATGGGCTGGACCCATTCACATCAACCATTAATCAAGAAAACGCTCCCACAGACTTGTCTATGGACAAATCTGGTGGGGCAATTTTCTCAATTGAAGTTCCTTCTTCCCAGATAGCTCTAGATTGTGTCAAGTTTACAAGAAGGTCACCCACCGAAATGGGTGGGTGGTCTGGGTAATGAGGGTGGGCCAACTGAATTCAAGGACTAGAAGAAGAGAGTTGTTTCCCATCTGAGTGTGCTGATGAGTTAGAGGCTGCTTAGCTAGCAGGTGGAAGGGAGGGAGGGATGGTTAGTGGCTAGAGATCAGGGAGTGATGCCAATTGATAGAGAATGGAAATAGAAGGTAAGCAGGAGGAGAAGATGCATGAAGATGGATCAATGAGCATGAACAAATAGGTGGATGGATGGTGGGAGACCTTGAATGTGAAATATCTCCTAAAAGGCTTGTATGCCGAAATCTTGGTCCTCTTTTGGTAGCACTATTAAGAAATGATTGTATTTTGAGGTTGCTAACAAAGAATGGATTAATTTATTGTTCAGTTTACAACTGTTTGGGTTATGAGGACATGGGGTCTGATTTGAGGAAGTAGTCCACTTAGAGTATTCCTTTAAGGATCCTTTCTTGTTCCTGATTCCTTCCTCTCTCCCTGCTTCATGGCCAGCATATGGTGAGCAATTTCCTCCATCATGCCCTTTAACCAAAATGACTGTGCCTCAAAGCAGTGGAGCATCTAAGCATGGGTTGGAATCTCTGAAACCAGGAATTCAAATAAACCTTTTCCCCTTTAAGTGGATTTTATGAGATAGTTTGTCACTATATAAATGGTAGATTGGCTAGGGCAACCATTATAGCACAATCAATGGAAGCGGGTGAAAGGTGAGTGCCAGGTAGCTGAAAGAATGAGTGAAGACTGGAACTCTGGCTTGGTGTCAGGAGAAATTCTTAGAAGAAAGTAGAAAGCCTCACAAAAGTCTTGCATCCTGAGTCCCTTGGTTAGAAGTAGGTTCAATGCCAACTCAAGCTCCAGCTTCCCAGATGTTCTACTGAGTTTTTGTCACCTTGACAGAAACTGGGGTCACCTGGCAAGAAGGAACCTCAACTGAAGAATTGCCTCTGTCAGATTGGACTGTGATACAGGAAGGCCAAGTCACTGTGGGTGCTGGCACTGCTGGAAAGGTGGTCTTGGGTTGGATAGAAGCAAGCAAACCAGTGACCAGCATTCCTTTGCGGCCTCTGTTTCTGTTCCTCCCTCCAGGTTCCTGCCTTGACTGGTCGCAGGGTGAATTCCAGGACAGCCAGGACCCAGGGCTACCCAGAGAAACCCTATCTCGAAAAACCAAAAAGAGAGAGGGGTCCCTCGTGTAGTTTTAGGGAGAGTTCTGGATGGTTCTTGCTCCTCCTTTCCCTTTCTGAAGCACAACCTTTGTTATATGTAAACCTGTTTCAGATTAAGTCAGCTATGCTAGTTTGACATCTCTTGACCCCAAATACTGAAGTGTAAGTATTGGGAATTTGTCAACTGATGTCAGTATTTCCACAATATGAATGGGAACCATATATTTATTGTTAAGAATTCTACCAGGCAGCTCGCAAGTCAAATATCATGGCTTTGAGTTGAAATTACATTCTCTTTGGCAAAAGCAGGGGGTGGGCACTCCAGACCATGCTGATTACAAGCCTCAACTCATAGTTTTACAGTCCTTTGTTGAATAAAAGTGGGAAAGGAAAGAAAGTTTTCAGTAATAGCTGTAGCTTCGTTACAAAATCTTTCCCAATATGTCGATCACATGGGAAACATCTATCCTCTTCTGGTCCTTGAATTCAGCTAGCCCCCCTCATTGCCCAGACCACCCACCCATTTAAGGTCATGGGTGGGTGGCCTGCTCTACTGCATCCTCTGTTTTGCCACAAATCTCAGCTCTGCCACAGGACCTTAATGACTCATTATTCAGTGTCTACACCTGATTTGAGTCCATTTGGTGTTTGGGAACCTCCATGTTCTCTTCTCTTTTCTCACGCATTAAATACTCTTTACGACCCCCTCGACTTCTCAGGGGACTTCTTGACTTCTCATGATGTCCTTTCCTCCTTGCCTCTGCTTCTCTCTGCCCAGGTTTGCCCTTTATATCCTCCATCCTGTATCAAAGATAGATCTGACAGTGATCCAAAGACTGGGTTGATTCCTAGGTTCCCAAAGAATGAGGGACCTTCATGAGTCAAAGCATACTCAGAGCCAGTAAGAGTGGGGCAGCTGGAGTCATCCCAAATTTCAAGCATACTGTCTACACTTTTGCTCCTGACAGGAGAAGCTAGGCTCCTAGCATCAGCAGGTGCTGGTGCTGTTTAGAAATATAGGATGTCGGGCTCTAGCTACACCTTCCACATGGGAAAATCTAGATTCTAGCAAGATCCTCAGAGGGTTCATAAGCCCTATAAAGTACGTGAAGACCTGGGGCTAGGTGACTTAGCCAGTGAGTCGAAGCTTTTACCAGCTCTACAATGCTTTACCATCTTCCTACCAACAAGTTACCCCACACTCTACCAAATTACCACTCCAAGAAGTGTCTTTATTGTAAAATCACAAACAACAAAAGACCCTCTGTGCAATTTACTCAGGGATTTGTGCATTCATATTAGTTTGTTTTCAGTCATAAACAAAGCAGGCCTGCAGCCTAGCTCACACTGAGGAGATGGGATGGTTACACAGATCAACTTAGGGCTAAGGGGGACTGGCAGAAAAGGAGGGACCAGATGAGCCGGGAGATGGGAGAGACGGAATAAAGCAAGGAAAGACAGCTGAGAAGGTAGGAACAGGCCCTGTGGGAAGAAAGAAGGGGGTGACTCTCCCCCACAACTCTTCTTCATTGAAAGACTAATCTCTAGCATCTTAGAATATGACTGTGTTTGGACGTAGAGAATTTTTGAGTAAATGAAGACGGGGCTGCTAATGTTGATCCCTAAGCCAAAAGACGAAGTTCAGATACACAGAGGGGCACGGTACTTGTGCACGCTAACAAAGGTCGTGCAAGGACTCTGAAGAAGGTGGCCACCTGCAAGCCAAGGGGAGAGGCCTCAGGAGGACACACCTTGGTTTACATCTTGATCTTGACATTCTAGGTCCCAGCCCTGTGGGAAAACCTCTGGTCAGTCGTACTTTGTTATGTTGTCTCCAGAACATCAATTTGCTACCTTTATCTGCTCAGTTTTTGCACTTAGAGATAGCCACCAGGAAGCATGCCACCTCTGTTACTGGGTGTTCCCTCCTCCCCACAGGAAGCCTGCTTTCCCTCACAATGAGTCTTCAGAACAAATGTAGGACTGACTGAACCCAGAACAAAAGCCTCTCACTCCTCAACATTCTCTCTCACACACTTTTGCACACGCCCCATAAAATTGCCTGCACTGTTATTGCCAACTGCAAGGGTCCTGTAAACGGGGAAAAGTCAAAGTGCGTCCCAATAAAAATACCTCACACTTGCAAAACACCTACTTTGTTCTGACACCACTTTGAGCACTGTGTCTGCATTAAGCCACCTAAGCTGGTGAAATAGGCCCCTGCATTGATTTCCTGCCATGGAAACTGCAATGTCTCCCCCGGTTTAGGAATGAAACATTTCTCCTTCCCTTCTCTACCCACCTCCTTCAAGGGCTGCTTGCAGATGGTCCTGGGCTCTAGGTCTCTTCAGGAATGGCTCAATTCAAGAGAGTCAAGAGCACAATGACCAATCAAGGCAGGGCCACCCTTGGAACCCCAACTCTGCAATCCCAGTGCCAAGAGAGAGCTCTGCTCAAGTTTTGGTGAGACTCAAGCACACCTCACCTTTTCCCTTGGTGAGGCTTGCAGTTGCCATTACAGGAGCGTCGATCCCAAGAACACACAGCCTGCCAGCCTTCCTAGCTGCTTTTCTCCAGCTCAGATAGCTACCTGAGCCAACGAGCCTTCCACACTCCACTCTTAAAATGAAGGGGCCCAGAGAGAGATTACATAATTGGCTCAAGGTCACACCATTAGCAAGTAACAAAGCTGAGAGTCTGGCCGCAGGGTCCTAGAATCCATACTCTGAGTCACAACATCTTGCTCAGTGGAAAGCTGAATGCCCAACGATTCTTTGGTGAAATGTGACCCAAAGGAGGGGCGATCTGCTCTGCCCTTCCCATCTCCCTGCAAGTCTATTAGGATCTAGTGAAATGGATTTCCTCAGCGGTCCAGCAGGACGTTGCTTTCCTAGGAGGCTGTCATAGGACCACCTATGGAGGCTTGCCCAACACCTGCAGCCAGGTGGTTCTTTCTGGGCCAGAAGTTGGGAAGGTGGTCCCCTTCTCCAGCCTTTCCCTCCCTGCCGCTGCCCATCTCATGGTAGGAACACAGAATAATTGCTCTTCTGTAGAAACGTTTCCAATCAGCATCCCTCTGCTGAGAGTGTTAGTGACAGGTGATTGCATCAGGACACTCAGGCAGCAGCCAGGGCCCGGGTGCCTATGTTATTTACTGGTCTATCATGTATAATTTCCAGGTTTAATTTTATCTTCACAAACTTACAGGTGCAAAATTCAGGATAAAGTTCTTTAAGGGGTCCCCGTGAGAAGCCGGGCTCCACTTGTCTTCCCTCCTCACACCCCCAAGAGCTCTCAGGGTGGCTCACTCAAATTAAATCATTATTGAGGAGGAATAATCCTGGTAGGTTCAGAAAATCAGTTTTAAATTCAGCCTGCTAGCAAAATTCTGAATGTATTTACTTTCTAGATTTCATTTCTCCATCCATATTAAAGCTCCGTGGCATTATCAATTATGGGTTTATTGCAAAGCACAATAGGATTCAATCTGGAAGATGCCTCGGGGTATGTCTTAGGAGGACGATAAAGCTAATAGTAATGGGTCTACATCTTCTAAGGCTAATTTCCACAGTTACAAATTTCATAAATAAATAGAAGGCATGTCAGTTTTCAGTCACCCAGCTTGAGGTCTCTCTGACTGATAACAGGGCCTGCCATCAAACTCAGATCCGAGCACTTGTTAGACAGTTGTGATGGTCTGATCACCCAAAGAAGCAGGAAGATGGGTAGTCCAGATGGAGACTTCCTGAGTGCCCCCTCTCTTCCTGTTCCTGTCACCTGGCTGTGAGTTTGTTTGGATGAGAAGAGATGTGAAAGTACAGCTCGCCCTGGAATCTGGGTATGCGACAGCTCAGAGTCCAGCTAAACTGTGACATGGTGGGTAGGTTGACTGTCATGTGTCAGGGCTACTGTGTTGAAGCTGGGGCTTGGAGCTGTTTGTGGCACAGGTTGGGGCTTCTACTGTCATTTAGGAAAGGGAAGGCAACTCAGTAAAAGGAAGTGGTGGTAGATGAGGCCAGCTTCTTTCCTAACTCCCTAACTACTTTCATCAGATGCATAGCTCAAGCATGTTTCCTTCCCCTTATGCTGGTGCTGGTGCTCATTACCCCCACCTCACCTTCTGTTTACAATCGGACACCCAGGGGGCAAAGCTGCCTGCTTTGGCACACTTTGGGTAGTGGTTCTATTTCCTTTAAGCTTGTGTGAGCTGGCAGCTAGCGCAGGTGTGGCCCTTGGCCCTTTCTACTTTCCACCTCAGACCTCTCTGGAAAGGCAATATCTGCCTTGGCCACAGCAGAACTATGACCGAGAAATGCAAAATTAGCACCTACAGTTGCAACCTTCAACCAGTGGAGCCAGGAGCCAGGGGAAAATGTGCCTGTCCCCCTTCTTCCAGGTGGGCAAATCCGGAAGCATTCTGTATACTTTGCATCGTGTCCTATCAGGGCAAGCCTTATTTGCCTGTGGGAATACTCTTATACTTATGCTAGCCTTTCCCTTCTCCCTCTCTCTCTTTCTGCTCCCTCCCTCTGGGTTCCAGAGACCACTTGTCAAATGAAAGTCCTGTGCCCAAGTCTTGGCCTTAGGTTCTGCTTCCCGAAGAAAGAAACTAAGACAAATGTACATCGTGGGATTTGTTCCTTTGAGTAAGGTAAAGGCAGGGCATCTTCCAATAGTTCTTGTTAAAATGCACACATATAACTTGGTGGGGGAGCACAAGTCCTTTCCTCTTTCCTATTCACTTGGAAGCCCCACCAGGGGAGATATTTGTCACCTGAGAAGGCAGAGAGAGAAGAAAGCCAAGAGATGGAAGATTATTGATGGTGAGTAGAGGGGGTAGCTGGGAACAGGGCAAAAGAGACCCTGGGGAACCAGGACTCAGCAGGAGTGACAGGAGCAAGGGCAGGCAGCAAGCAGCATGCCCCGAGTTTTGCCAGTGAGTGTGTGTGTGGCGATGAGGGGGGTGTTCACTGGTATAGAGGAACCCAGCTGCCAGGCACCATGAAGATGCACCCTCCAACAGTAAGGGCCTGGGTACTATTCTGGGGCAGCAGGCTGGCATGAAACCTCAGTAACAACTATTGTGTCTTGGACTTGCTTTTCACTGGGCATAGATTTTGTTCTCAAAAGAGACGTCTGAATACCGGCAGGGCCCGAGAGAGTGTGCAGTCACTGCTTTCCCAGTTGGGGGCAGATAAACAGCAAAGCTGGATCCAAGAGCAGTCTTTAAATACCTTAGGAGCCTCTCACAAGTCAACTTGGTCTGAAAACAGCACCTCTTAATAATGGCTGACATTTCTTAAGGGCTTACCGAATGTCCAAAACTGTTCAAAATTCTTTGCTGTGCATTTAATTCTCTTGACAGTCTTATGTGGTAGGTAGTGTTGTTACTCCAATTGTACAGACAGGGGAACTGAGGTATACTGTGGTTGGCTTGGTTAAAGGCACACAATTCACAAGTACTACACCAGGATTTGATTCCATGATTCCACGTAAAATATGAACATGACAGAGTGTTTGGTAGGTGTTTTAGAGATGTAGATGCCATGTGAGACGCTTTTCTGTCATTCAAGGGTTGTAACATTTATTGAGGGAGACAGACATTTACACACATAACAAAAACATGAAGCCAAATGAAATAAACCCCATAATAGCCTCAAAGGCACCATCTTCTGCTAAACAGTCACTGAGTCTATGGCTTATGATTCATTCCAACTTTTACAGGAACAGGTACTTGGAGGCTCCAGGGTAGAGGTACTTGGGGTCCCCAAGAGTAGTTGGGGTTAGGTGATGCCTTAATTCAGTTAAAGTCACTCCTTGTTAACCTGGTGGGAACTGGTCTATGATTCTCACTTAAGGCTTCATGCTGAATCATTCCTCACCATTCTTGTTTCTCTTGTAGATATTTTCATTCTTTCATTGTTCATTCTCTAAGTCCATATTGTTTTCCCCGACTTCTACCTACATGGTGGTAGACAGGGCAGGTGATCTGACCAAGCCTACTTGCTAGAGTTCCACTATGCCCACGTCATTCCTCAGCAGCAGGCTGAGGAACCCTGCCTAAATTCCAGCTTAGGGTTGAATAGGCCATCTGCTTGAAAGTGGTGGCATGAATTGCATAGGTCTTCCATAAACTGTGCTGAACCAATCAGTGCCCTTCTTTAGAAAAGCTGGAGCAAAAGGAGCAGTTTTGTTCCCATCAACAAAGAAACTTGCCAGGGGCATGCAAATTTGGAATTGAGTGCTTCTGATAGGTTATGCAAATCATGCCTGAGGTAGAGGGATTCTGGGGCAGGCGATTGGAGGATCTTGAAGCAAAGAAGCCATGTGTCTCTTATGTTTGTTATTTTTCTGTTAGTGTGGTAAAAATACAATGACCAAGGCAACTTAAGGGTAAAATACCACTACATAGGCAACTCAACCATTTTGGCTTATTGTTCCTGTGGGACGACACTCCATTATGACAGAGCAAAGACAAGGCAACTGGTCTAGGAAGCTATGAGCTCAAATCCTAAGTACTAGCTAGAGAAAACAAGCTGCAAATAGGAAGAGGCCTTAAGCGTTCAAAGCTCACCCCTAGTGACATACTTCCTGCAGAAGGGCCCCATCTCATACATTTCCGCAAAGAGCTGCACCAGCCATGGGCCAAGTTTTCAAATACATGAACCTATGGACACATTCTCATGCAAACCACCACAACTCCAGAGAGACAGATGAGTTCCTCTGTTTCTCAATATTCATTCTTAGTTCCACATTCCCTGCTCTTTTCAGGACAGAAAAAGAGACCTGTGTATGCCCAAAACATGACCTAGTTCAAGTAGATTTCTTTTCCTTACAGATAGAATTACATAGTATTATTTTTAGACTAAACAAAATGAACTGTTATGTTCTGATATGCAAACAAATGATAAGGAAACATATTAAAGAAGATGGCAAGGGAATGTGCATTGTAAATATGTGGATGAGATGTTTTCTTCTAATGTACGTAGAATAGAAACAAACATAGAAATTCAACAATGAGACTCTGATACAATGGGCCAAGGGGCATTAACGACATTTCACACAAGGAAATGCTAATTATAAAGTCACGCCTAGGAAAACATTAAACTTCACAATTACAGTTGAATTTATTCACTTGAACGTGTAAAAATATTTACTGAGTACCCACTATTTGCCAGATTTGGGGACTATGGAATTGAATCTGTTGTAGATGATACCTCCAAAGTGCTTAAGGCCTAGGCATGCAGAGAATAAATTAAGCAGACAATAACAACTGCACCTGGACACTGGGGTAAATGTAGCAATATTAATATTACAAAAATTAGTACAAGCTGAAAATGAAACTCCTGAGGTGCCAGAATCAAATAAAAAAAGTTAAACCAGAATAATAAAATCATGAATTGATACTCTATCATCCTTGGAGTCTATCAGAAAGACTATACAGGCCTTAGGCAGTTGAGATCAGCATTTAAGCAGGGGGGTAGAGTCAGAAAGTGCTTCTGGCCCTCATCAAAATGGAAGGATCAAACTAAAATTTCCGTGAGGTTTGAGGTGAGGCCAGGTGGGAGGTCTTCTGGTTTTTATGGGGCAGAGGCTACCTTGGAAGGGACTCATGACATCCAATTTCTTTATATTCCCCCCTCTCCTCTCTCTGTGTGTTATATACATGTTACATGTGTGTATGTGGGGGGTGGGATGGGGTGTGCACACATTAAGTATGGAGGCCAGAGGTCTATGCTAGGTATTTTCCTTGAACGCGTCCCAATTTTTGTGAGACAGGATCTTTACTGACCCTGGGGCTCATAACTTGCTAGGCTGGCTGACCCATGAGTTCCAAGGGGCCAACTGCCTCTGCCTTCGCCATGCCTTGCTTTTATGGGGAATCTGAACTCAGGTTCTCATGCTTGCACTGGCACTGTGAGCGGTTGGTCAAGCCAGCCATCTCCCCATTCCTTTCCCTTTCTTCCTTTGCCTCTCCACTGCCAGTTGAGCAGTTTAGCTTTGTCATAAGTTCCTCAGGACGGTGTGCTTTTGGTCCGCAAACAATGAGGACATCCAGTTATGAACTGCAACTTCCAAAACTGTGAGCGCAAAAGGATCTCTTTTTTCTTTATTAGTATATTTATCCCAGGCATCTGTTACAGTAGCAGAATGCTGATTGGCACATCTTATGTGTGTGACAAAAGGCTAACTTTCCTCTGAGGGCTTGTTATAAGTCTGAGATAGTGGCAAATGTCCTCTTCTCTTTTCCTAGGACTCTAGATGGGAAGTAAAAATCCTCTGTAAGAATTCTAAACCTTGTGGAATATGAATTCAGGCCAGCTTTATAAAGGAATTCCTCAAGCCACAAAATGCCTACATGTGTTATGAAATAGACCTATGAAGTACAGTTTTCAAGTGTGTTTAAGATGGAAAAAACTAATAGGGGAGTATTTCTTGATTCTGTGTGATTTAAGAGGAATAACCAAAAACAATATGTGGTCCTTGGATTGAGTTCTGATTTGAATAAAAACTCAAAAAAAACTTTGGAAAAAATTGTGTGCTATGCTAAGAAATTGCTTTTAATTTTGTTCATTTGTGTGATAATGGCAATATTTCCTTCCATATTCTCTTTTTATTTTATAAAAAAAATCACACATCAAAAGTTTTAAAATTATTTTAAGTGACACACATTGAAGTAGAGTCATGTACCACTTAATGATGGGGATATCATCTGGCTAGCAGATTGCTAGGTGATTTTACCATTGCACAAATATCATGGAGTGTCCCTACACAAACCTAGATCATACAGGACAATCACTGGATGCATGTAACCTTTGAATGAAATTAAGAGACTCAGCAAACACAAGACGTATGAAGTTGTTGCCAGAGCAGCAAGACATCTGGTTTTTCAGCAAACTTTCTTTTCATGAAGAGGAGTACATTTTAAATTAATGAAAGAAATGATTACATGTAAATACATAAGTTAGTCATGTAGTTATTTCATCAGTAAGTATTCTGCATAGAGTTGTATATACTGCATTTTTGTGTGGCTAGCAGTGCACCAGGCCTATTTACTGCAATGCCCCCACAAACATGAGCAATGAATTGCCTTATGACATTATGATGTGGAAGACATTGGTAGGTAATAGAAGCTAATTTTTGGCTTTTTTAATTATATTTTCTAAAGATATATTTATTTTATCTTACATGTGTGAGTGCTTGTTAGCATGCATAAATGTGCGCCATGTGCAAGGCTGGTGTTAATGGAGATCAGAAGAGGGAGTCAGGTCTCCTGGAACTGGAGCTAGAAACAGTTTTGAGCTGCTGTGTGTGTGTGTGTGT
>LOJH01032029.1:0-14645 GCA_001685095.1 Ellobius talpinus
TAGCCTGACCTAATGGGCCAATCAGCTTTATAACTTATAGAGATCTCTGTGTAACTTTCTTTGGGGCATCTCTGTGACAGAAACCCCAACAAGCCGGCCCTCATGTTATAATGGATCTTGAGCCATTAGACAAAAATTCATCATATCTATTCATCAAGTACAATTTCCCTGAACCTACCTCAGCTCCTTCTTCACTGGTGTTAACATTGGTATTTTCTTTCTCCTAAATGATAACATGGCCATAGGATTTTATATCATATTGTTACTCTTCTTACAGTCTTAAGGTCACTGATTACATATGCTTTTGATAAAGTTTTGATTAATATTCAAATAGCATTGATTATTTTTCATATTAAATGAAAACAAATTTGTCCTTAAATCATAACCTATTATATTCTCTCCTACTTTTCAAACCAAGCCTTGAGAATTTTTCACATTCACTGTTTTGTAAGTTAAGGCCACACTGGATATTCACTCATTCTTCATCTGACCTCTGTCGGAAACCAGCTGACCTTTTCTGATGTGCCTGAAAGAGGGAGTGAATATTGAGGAAAGAAATGGACAAGAGACAGAAGATAGAGTCAGGCATCCAAGGAATACTGTATCTACCCAAATCTATTTCTCACAGCCCTTATATACTCCTACCAAAAAGGGAGGGCAAAAGACTTTCTTGCCATGATACAAGGAACAAACAAGTTTAACTAAACTTCCTTAATTCTCAAACCATTCAGTAACCACACCTTAAATCAAACATCCTGTTATCTGGCCTTAAGGATTAAGAATAGGTTTAAACTCTTTGACCTTAATTCAAGATGGAACAGAGTCAAATTTGTGGGCTCAGGCAAAACTCTGCTATTAAGATATAATCAATGTATTCTGAGTATGCTAAACTTTCCACCAAAGAAATTCCTACTCAGCTTTCAGAGGATGACAAATTTTGTTTTCTCAAAGATTCTTTCATAGCCTGTATAGTTATCGTACCTCAATACCATGTACAACCTCTTATTTGGATTTTTCAATGGATATTATAATTCAATGCATTGTTCTCCTGCTTCAAGGTATACCACTTATGGTGATACAACTAAATGAAAAGTCTGACCCCAAAGCATTACTGGAAAATAACACCCAGGAAAACCCATTTTAAAATCTATTGCAGTTATTCCTCTAAAGACTCACTCAGCAATACAACCTCTCTAGAAACTTTCCCAGTTCTCTCTGTTTAAAATACCTTGTGTTTTACCTCCTGCTATTCCACTGTCTTCCCCATATTACCAAATTACGCTGACTCCCCTGATTAAATAAATAGCTTTAGTCTATCAGAGTAGAATGAATAAAACATATTTTGAGAAGGATTCCTGCCAATTGATGAAGAAAAGTTTGAACCATGTCAATAATGCTTGCGGTATACAGTTTTCTGTCTTTCTTGGATCTTTTATATAAAAGAAATAAGGAATGAATAAATGTGGGGGAACAGGACTTCAAACTGTTCCTTAATTCACTGAGAATGTGTCAAAAAAGAAGAATAAGCATTGTTAAAATGAAATATTTATGTCACTTCATGATTTTGAAACTCTGCCCTTTCTTTTAGAGGTCTAAGTAATTAGAATTCCAATATCTTTATTTAATTTTGCTTTGCTGAAGAGCTACTAGGAACATAGCTATGACATGTCATATAATTACTTTTTCATTTGATGTGCCATTTTAATTAATTTGGAGCTAAGTTCCCTCAGTATAAAATAAGATGGTAGAGTTTATATTATCTTTTTAGCTTTCCTATCACTCTAGGGAGGAGAAGAAAGAATACCAAATCATTTAATACAAAACCCTATGAGCTGATAAAAATGTAAGATTAGCACAGATTCTTTTGCTGCTCTTTCACTATCTGAGAAGTGCCCAGGCATCAAATACACTTCTAGACCATCACAAAGATTCTTTTTATTCTTGAAAAATGAATAGCTTCTTAGTGAACCACTGTCAGATTAGTTTTAAACAGTTTCATTATTATCTTTGTCACTCAATTGGTATTTATCCTTTGCTAAAGTATTTCTCTGTTCAAAAGAATCGTGCTTCAGACTCATTATCAAAATCAAAATCAAAGTCACTACTATTCCTATCATGTTATCAAGTGGCTGACATTTTATTTCCCCACTACTTTTAGTTAATACTTTCTTACTCATCCAAGTACCGCGTGATGCTGTTTGGCAACAGTTGGCATGCGTACTATGATTTTACTCATCCAGTTACATACATCATTGCTAAATTAATGCAATTCTTTTCTCTACTGCTTTGAATCATTCCAGAACCTTTTCATAACAAGAAATGCTACCCAATGGTCTATGTTGGGCTATCATCACAGAAATCTCCAGTAAAACACTCACAGTTTTTCTTTCCAAAATAACTTCTTTTTACGATGCATATACTATTTGCCATGTATTAATAGATTCGGCAGCTAACCATTAAGAGTCAGCAAAGCAGACAGCATAGAAGAAAAAATAAAGTTATTGAAGTCAGAACCAACAAATGCGTTGAGACCCTGGTGCTGGCAATTCATATAAAATTCAGATTAAGATATAGTTTGTTTTTTAGCTTATTTTGTCATTTGCTAGAAGGAGATTATATCTTTGTGGACACTATTACAGAGACCCATAACTGTCAAAATGCAAAGAATAAATAAATGTTCATTTTATGTCCAACTACAATTAGTACATGTACAATGAAACCCCTACAACCAAGGCTCAGGGAGCATCCTGGAAGAGAGGGCAAAGAAAGATCCAGAAGACCAGATGCTTACTGTGAAATAGTAGGGAAACTCCACCAATAAAATCTCAATAATCTGCCTTCCAAAACAAGACCTGTATAATGACAATACTAGTCTACACACCAACATAGATGGAAGAAATCTGGAAATCTCACAAACCACATGTACAGATGAACAGTTACAGCAATGGAAGGTTAGGGAGAGACTCTTGGGGGGATGGAGGGTGTGGACGGGGTTTTTTTTTTTGACCCTTGATAGGTTACCCAACCCCAGGTGATCATCCATAAATGCTTATACATAAGGGCAATACTGAATGGACTCATTGGTTTGATGTGTGTATGAAGCAATAATAATCAAAGAGAAAGACTTGGTCATGAATTTGTGAGGGAGTTTGGGGGAATGGGGAAGTTAGAAGAAAGGAAGGCATAAAATGACATAAATATAGTATATATTAATAAAATTTCAACCATAGGCAATTTAAATTTTTGAAAACTAAGAGAAAATGTAAAGGATATTATATCTTCCATATCTTCTCTGAGTATTAAATCTCAAAGAATGCATAGACATAGCTTGAACATAATTTTTATAATGAGGAAAGCAGCATTGCTATTTTTGTAACTAGCACCCATCATTATTTCTAATTCTATGAAACTCGGAACTCAGTTTGTCTTTTTTAAGCTGTGTGCCATAGTTTGAATATTTGAGGTTTTTTTCCCCCAAAGTATCATCTTTGGAACCTAGGCCCAAGAGTGGCAGTATTGAGAGAGGGTGATGAGGAATAAACTAAGTGAGTTCTCTTGAAATCATTTAATAATTCTTCTGGGAAGTTGGTTATGAAATCTTGAGTCCAGCTCAACCTAGATCTCTCTGGATTCCTGCAGCATCATGATGCGATCTACTGCTGTTGCCCACATGCCTGCAGGTGTTACTGACTGTCATGTGACATAGTTGAGTCTGCCCTCATCAGAACTGAGCCAATGTAGATGCTACAATCTTGAACTACCAAAACTGGCAGCTAAATAAACTCCCATTCTTAATAGTTATATTGTCCTGAACATTCCATTATCATGATGAGAGGTGGACTAAGACATGAGTCAGAACACAAGAAATATGAGACTTCGATTTCTCAAATGTGTATTAAAAGTTTTTATTTATAGTCTGTTATACATCTTATACTTCAAACCAAGGCTAGCTGCTTTCTGGTGTTTGCTAAAAAATACAATAGATGCCATATAATGGAATTTGACCAAATTTCTACAATATGGTTACTTTTTCAATACGGCTACTCTTGACATAATCCATTTTTTTCAGTGCTCAGAAGCAAATTCTGATACATGTGCACATAAGGAAAGAATTCTACTACTAAGATACACCCAAGCATGAATTATTCTACACAGAGAAACATTTTATTGTAAAATTAGCTTCATTTACATCTATGTATAACAATTTTTATTATTTTATTTGTCCGTTTGTGTGCATATCTGCATATAATGTATTCAGGCGCCAAAGAAAGCCGTAAGTCACTGAAAAAGTGGAAATTTTGTATGACTGTGAGCAGCCAGCACCCTAATTCCTGAGTTAAAACCTACCCGAAGCAAAAGAAAGGGCCTGTGTCAAACAAAGACACCTTCCACTTCCTGTACCACTGGGATACACAGACATGGCACAGAGATTTCACACAAGCGTGTGCAAGGCTCCAAAGTGCAGGACCCAAGGTTTCTGCACAGAAGGGAGCTAGGATGCCACCTAGGACTCAAGGCTTGTCAAAATTTTAAAATAGAAGTGATATAAGAAGAGATAGACAAATTCCAGTCAAGATAGTGGTGAGTTCATGTTTTAAGACACTCATCCTACATCACAAAAACAAAACAGTCGAGGAAGAGTTAAAGGAATTCATAGGTAGACAGAAAAAAAGCAAGTCTGAGTTCCGTGAGTTGGTCGCCTCTTCCCAGAAGGCTTGGCAAGAAGAGTCAAAGGGAAGGCACTGGAGCGGCCATCTAAACAGACGAAAAGTGTAACCGCAGAAACCTGATGCAGTGTTGGCAGGTAGATTCTTAAGATTTGTGGAGGAACTGGGCCTGATGACACAAAATCCCAGCTTCCGAGGAGGCTGAAGCAAAAAGATTGTAAGTCAAGTCTGCCTGGACCACAGAGTCAAGGCAGTTGGCCAACTCCATGAGACTGGGGCTACATAGGTCAGTGGGAGAAGTCTGACGGAGCTTGGCTAGGCTACTGAGTAGTGCTTAGTCCGCTGTAAGTGACGTAACCCCTGGTGGGGAGCAGCATCCAGACCCCTGTTGCCTTTAGAACCTTCCACACTAGAGGCAAGGCTCATGTTGAACTGCCCATTGGTGCCTGTGATTAATGCACACCTGAAATAAGTCTAATACCACTGAAAAACTAAAACGTTGTTTCGAATAATTCCTATTTAAGTTATATTTAGGCTAGGATTTTGTGCCGTACAGATCTAGATATATCCAATTCAGCACTCACTAAATCTAGTGAGAAATGAACAAAGACAAGAGGGAAATGAATGGAAAACGAACCTGTTAGAAGTTAAATACTCAGTATCAGGAAGACTATTATACTTCCATTTACTCTTGATCCTTCTTATTTAACTGACCTAACGACCGTTCACTGAATTTTGTCTGAACTACCCTTATTAATCGTCAGGTCCGTGTCCGTGAGAGTGAAAGTTTGAAATGATACTTGTTAATGCAAAGTGCCTAGTGGGGAATGGTAAAGCCGGCCTCCCTAATATGGTCATTTGCACCTGTCAAAATGAAAAACGTGTGGTGACTTAGAAAAGCAAACCCTTTGCCAGACCTGTTCAGTCAGATGGGGGCTGCCCGGGGCAGGAATATGATGGACAAAGCAATAGGAAGTCTCCTGCTCACTGGCCCCCTGCACATCACACACTTCCTCTCAGTCATTTGGCATTTGCTCACTACTCCCTTTCTCCCTGGAACCAACTTCTTGGCCGGACTTAAATTCATAACTCCTTGACATTATTTTAAAGCCTTACCTTGAAAGAGTAAAAAGTTAAAACTGAAAACAAAGTACAAAATTCAAATTAAGGAATCTGTTTAATCCTGGTAGATTTATTTATCTCTGTTGAAGCTTTGTGGGCTGTTTCCTTTGAATGTAAAACTTCTCAAGCATCTACAACTTTAATATTCCACCTTCCACATGCCAAATTCCACATATGGGTAGAAGCAACTCTCTTAACATCTGTGTGACAGGGGAACCCTATTTTGTGAAAGCAGATGAAATAGTAACTTGATATACTGTGGATTTAGCTCCGCTTGAATTTCTGTAGTTGTTATCACTATGAATTGTGTGATATTTCCCATTAAATGCAAATATTATTCAATGTTGTCCTAGATTCATCTCTGTTGCTGTATTAGATGACATGATAAAAAGAGGAAATGGGTATTATTTGGCTCAGAATTCCAGGTTACAATCCACCACAAGAGAGTCAGACTGGCAGGAGCTTGAAGCAGCTGGTCACATCCTGTCCATGGTTAGAGTAGAGAGAAATGAGTGTGCATGTGTGCATTTGCTTCCTTGCTTGCTTACATTCCACTCTAATGCAGTTCAGAACTCCTGCCTAGGGATTGGTGCCACACACACTGGACTGTGCCTCTCGACATCAGTTAATTAAGACATTCCCTCACTAATATGCCCACAAGAGAACCAATGTCCCTCAGTCCCTCATTGAGACTCCTTTTCCAAGACTTTCTAGATTATGACAAGGTGACAATTAAAGTTAACCATGCCAGTTTTATTATTTTATTTAGTTAAAAAACACCTTAGTATATTTATTTAGTTGTTTGAATAAAAATATACAACCTAAATACTCACTAACGTTATCAATGGTAATGGAAAAATTAACATCTATGACAACCAGGGAAACAATGACTTTTATTAAAGATCTAGTTTCACTTAAACCTTGCTCTTATAATTGAGCATTTTTTCTCTAATTTTTTTATAGAAATAGTTTTATTTTAGTTTGTACAGAGGATGAAAATAACCAGAGCAATGTTCAGTTTAAGGTCCTGACAACAAGTCTAAAAATTTTGTTTTATGCTTGAGGGAACTGAGCACAGACCATCTGCTGCCTCCGTGATCCCTGGGATGCCTGTCAAAACTTGCATGCATGCATGAAGAAGCAGAGAATACAGAGAGTGGCACTCACAGCCTTTGGAACAGGAATCTGGAAAACCACAGCAGCCACTTTGGACATCATTCAGATAAATAATGAGGCCCATGTGGTGTATGTTAGGTCCTACCTACTGTACCAAACTTCACAAGAAAAATGGTGTGGAGGATTTTCACTGTCACAGTGTTATTATGCGTCTCCTTCAGCTCGGGATGTGGAGCTAGCTGAACAGAACCTCACACTGCATTTGTGGTGTTCTAGGGGAGACACAATGGCACCAGCACAGGAGCAATGCCCAAAAGGTAACTTATTCCTTTTGATAAAGTGTTCACAGCATGATGGGTTCATACAATCACCAATTTATTCCGCAGAGTTTCTCCTTGCCTACCATTCATAGAAATACTTGTGTTTAGCAATACCCCCCAGCTCCTGGAGCTTAATCCTTGAGCAAATGGTGACTAAATATGACAGAATCATATAGAGTATACCTATAGAATTGGAAAAGTCCTAGCCATGACCTCCTACATAATCAAAATTCTGAATTCCCAATCCCATCTCTCCCTAGGAGTATTAAGTAAGAGATTTCAGACTTGTAACTACCCATGCTGACCATACGGTAAGTTAGACATAAGAATGTAAGTTAGGCAGAAGGACATAAATTCTTTACAAATGCCCTTATATGTATTAACTGATATTCTGGTTTGCTGCTTAGTTGTTATAACAAACTCCATGACTGAAAGCAACTTAGGGGGGAAAAGTTTATTTCGTCTACTAGGTTTCAGTGCAGATTGAGGAAAGCCAAGACAGGCTCTCAAGGCAGGCACTTGAGTCAGAAACCCAGAAGGATGCTTCTTACTGTCTTGCTCTCTCTGGCTTGCTGAGCTGCCTTTCTTATATGGCACAGGCCTACTTATGTAAGGATGGCACTGCTCACCGTGAGCTGGAGTCCTCTACATCAATCAGCAATTTGAAACATGCTCCCAGAGACATGGCCATGGGTCAATCGGATAGAGGCTTGTTCTAAGGTTCCATCTACAAGCGAATCTAGATTTGACAGCTTAAAGTAATTGATATTTGCCAGTAAAGAATACCACATTTAAAAATTCACATTTTATTCCGGGTGACAATTATCATACCCATTGATAGGACTGTATTTAGCAAGCCTAAATATTAAATGACTGGAAACTGCTTGTCATGAGCCCATGAGTGGAAGGCATCAGATAGGGAACACAGAGCTCTACACTGGACACAGGGAAGGGACTGCTGTTACAGCTACTAAGCCAGCAGGAAAGTGTGCTGTTCTTACGAGCTGCACAAGAAAGTATGTTGCTCTTGCTAGTGATATTAATTTTATCTTTAAGTCATAACCCAGGATATAGATTTTTGTAGTACTTACCCTTGAGTTCAGCTGAGCATTCAATGCAGTTCAATATTTGCAACAGCTTATTGAAAAACCTGATATTTAACAGAAAGAATAATTTAATTAATAGACCAGTTAGAATGACAGAAAACACCAAATTGCCCTATAAGTAGGCAGAATGTGTGGCTAACACTATTGCAAAATAATTTTATCTCATGTCATGACATTGAACAGTTGCACAAATACACTGAATGGTATGCCTCTACACTGTATGTGAGAGAGAAAGACACACACACACACACACACACACACACACACACACACACGGGGCGGGTGAGAATTTGTTATGCAAAGTTAGTGAAGAATGGAAGAATGGCATGTACCTGTAATCCCAGCATGCAGGAAGCTGAGGAAGAAGATTTACAGTTCTGGATCAACCAGAACTACATGGTAAAACCTTGTCTGAAAAAGATAAAAAGAGAAAGAAAGAGAGGGGAGGGGGGTAAAGCAAGAAGGAGATGAATAGGGAGGGAGAGGGCAAGACAGAGGAAGAGAGAGAGTCCAGGAAGAATATGCTTATCTGAGATTTCAATAGGTTCAACCACAGGTTTGAGTTCTCTTGCTGTCTTCTGCTAGACAAAAATCAAATTCCTAGCACCCTTCCAGGAATGTAGAGCTAATGACTCAGTTCCAGCCAGCGGGGTATCTGATAGAAGCAAGGCACAGCACTTCCAGCAATGGAGATTAAAGACATCTTGAGGAATCTTACACTTTCTTCCTCTCCTACTATGCTGATGTCAGAAGACACGTGGGTAGGCGGCTCACAGGAGAGACAGAGGAGCATCTTTGATCTTATGGGAGTGAGGGAAATGTTGTCTTATAACCATTAACTCTAGACGTTTTTCTCACTTCTCATCCTTCCTCTCATCTATCCCTCCAGCGTGGAATATTGATTCTCAAGCCTGAAGCAAACTCTGTACATACTGAATCATTTTTCCAGCACCTTGTGATGTTTTGGATACCTTATCAAGCTGATACAGAGAATGAGTCAAAGAATTTTTCTAGTTGCTCTAATTTCCCTTTCAAAGAAAAACAATGGAAGTCACAGCTGCAGGTGGCTTTGCGGATGGGTAGTCACCTTTGTTGACGGTTTGCTAAGAACATAAGCACTGGCAATGAACACTCTATGTGTAATTGTCACTTGCTCATTTGTGTGGCATGGTTGATATTATTACTCAAGATTTATGGAATTGTTTCAAATTAGGTGGGCTTTTTTGTGTTTGTTTGTAGCATAGTTAAGTGACCGTCAACATGTAGCATTAATGGTGCATATGAGTCCATGATATTCTCATGTAAATCACTTTCAAAATCATCTGAAATTATTATTATAGAACTGATAATTATTGCAAGATTTTATTTAAGACAATGCATCTTACCTTATTAGCTATATATTAAGAGTTTGTTCCAGTGATTGTTTAAAAACTATTCTTTATAGTAATGCTTACATATCAGTGTTAATATATAGTTATCATTTATATTAATAGTTCAGCAAATAACAAATAGTTATAAAAGATCATTTAACATATAGTTTCCCACTGGAGCACCCAAAACAGCTTTGTATGAATATCCCTACTTGATGTGGGACTCCCCTCTGTATGCTGTGAATATGTTTTATTATCATTGGTTAATAAAGATGCTCTTTTGGGCCTAAGGCAGCACAGAATAGAGAAAGGTAGGAATTCCAAGCAGAGATAAAGGAGTAAAGCAGGCAAAGTCAGGGATATACTGTGTAGCCCCCAAAGGAGAAACACTCCTGCCTGCCAGATCTTTACCGGTAAAAAACGAGCCTCGTGGTAAAATAATTATAAATGGCAATATAAATGTCTTATATATTTCTAAATCCCCACCTTTCATTTTAAATATTGCTCTGATATAAGAGGTTAAGGATATACTTCCCTTAAATGTTGCAGTGGTCATGTGACTAATAGATTGCATTTAAATTAATGTTTGGCTTCTAATCCTCACAAGTAAGAAATAACGAATGTTGCAAGGAGGTATCCCATAACAAGCCTTTCCATCATCAGTCACCTCCCAATTTCAGTGTGACGTAATGACATGGCTTCCTTACCTCACAAAAAAAGCTGTCCCTGGGCAAGAAACCTCTTTTGAGATTCATAACAAGGACTATGCAGCTTTCCTCCATGGCTAATCAGTTCAGAAGCTATATTATATGACATGGCAATGAGGTCATGTGCAGTTCGCAGTGGGAGATGCCATGCAGATGGAAGATGCCATGCAGAGAGAACTCACCACAGTGTTTGTGAAAGTCCACCAACGGGCAGTTTCAGCTGCCAGGAATTCACGCTGCAGTTATGTAACTGCTATAAGGTTCATGCCCATGCCAAAGGGCCGAAGCTGCTGGAAGAGCATCTGGGCAAAACACCAGGCCTTCCTAAGCCTATGTGTCCTCCTAGAGTGCCAATGATAGGCGAGTTTATCAGGGACTGTGTGAGAGGAAATAGAAAGTTAGCCTAGAGCTACCAGCTTATCTCTCCCCTTGCTTTTCAGCAACAGAAATGGAAAGGAAACAGGCACTCCCATGATTAGGGAGGAAGGAATCCTCAAGTCCTCAAAAGAGCTCCCCTTGAAGTTAACAAGACATTCACATTTCAAACTGCATCAGCTGTCATGTAATTTTCCCTTATTTTTTTGTTTGTGGTAAATCACAATCTGAAAGTAAGCATGACCCTGGCCACAGTAGAATTGAAAATAATTAAAGAAAATAAGCATCAACTACATGAGATAACAGGACAAATCAGTGGTAGAGCACTGGCCTAGTATATTAAATCCCCAGTCCATAAAAAATAATAAAATAAAATAAGCAGATGCTGTGGTTATAGAGAAACTTAGATTAATTACTGTGATGGTTTGAATGAGAATGGCCCCATAGTCTCATGTGTTTAAATTCTTGGTCCGAAGTTGATGGAGCTGTTTGGGAAGGATGGGCTTTGTTAGAAGATGTGTATCACCAAGGCTGGGCTTTTAGGTTTCAGAAGACACCTGTGTGTATGCGTCTATGTCTCTCTGTCACTCTCGCTTACCTCATGTTGTGGATTAACATGTGATGGCTCAGCTCTTCCTGCTGCCATGCCTTTCCTCTGCCATCATGAACTCTAACTCTCTGAAGCTGTAAACCCAACTGAACACTCTCTTTGTTAAGGTGCTTTGGTCATGATATTTTGTCAGAGCAAGAAAAAAGTAACTAAGACATCTTTTTTGGTCTTGATGTTCAGACTGCCTGAGGAGATGGAAACCTCTTTTAGACTGTGAAAGTGATCTTTTATGACAAGCAAACTTTACCACTTGGTGTAGCCCAGCTTTGTAGAAGGGCTGACTCCTAGTTAACATGTAAGGGCAGACTTTGATGTCAGGTCTTCTAGTTTGTATTGGCCATTTGGGGTGTTCTAATATGCACTAAACAGCTAGTCATATGCAAATTTGAAAAGGACCATTGGAATAGTTTCTAAATTGCCTTTCTGGGATAAACAATAGTGTAACTAGTTAAGTTGAACTGAGTACTGGGCTTCAGGGTTATGGGAGATCTCTGGGATCGTTCCTTGGTCACATAAGACAGACAGGAATAGAGGAATTCTACAAACAGGTGTATGATTGGACTTGCCTCATGACATATACATAGTAGGTCCTTTGTATACAAAGGAATATGCTTTGTTAATTTCCACTGAGCTCTGGGTTGAACTAGATCAAAGGTTTCATCCACAGGTAATCATTGGCCTTCAGTAACTTTTCCCTGAAGGCTTTTCAAGGTCACTGAACTATCTTGCAAGGAAGGCTAGTGAGTAGATCCCAGCAAGCTCATGGACTATGTTTCCTCTAGTAGAATGTTACTATTGAGTCTTTATGATTAATTACTTCTATTAACTTGGCTGCAAAGTCAATACCAAGATCCAAATGCCATTTGTTGTGACTGCTACTGTCAGTCTTTGTTACTGACTCAGGACTGTTCAGCACGCCTGTTACTTTAATAGTTCCAAAGGGACTGGACAGAAAAACTTTTCAAGGGGTTCCAAAATGTCAGGAAACATAAATACATACCTCTAACTCAGTCTCCCATTATAGAAACCCCAGATCTAGAATTCTGTATGGTCTAGTGCCAGCCTGAAGAAGGGAGGGAAATAGAACTAATCATCTTATGGGTGATGACTTCTCTCAAATCTGCAGTCTAAGGGGGTTACATGACCTCGTTCCCAAATTCTAAGATAATTAGAATGTTATTTTTCCCCATGGAAATTTGCTAGCTAATTTTCTGTAGGACAGAGAGAAAACTGAAGAGCTCCCACATCACCACCTCGCTGGTGTTACTTTCCTATAACTATTTTAAGATAAATTACTAAATTGTGTCTAATAATGGCTTAAATACTTTTTGTATATTATAAATGAATTATTTCTATAACAAAAATAATAGTAAATTAAAGAAAAACAGTAAAGCGTTCAAGGCTCAAGTGTTCAGTAAAACATTTCATAAGAATTGTGCTGTAGATAAGAACAGGTGGCAGTAGTCAAATTTCCATCTGCAGATAGTAAAATCACCTACAGGTTGGCTTTTGCAAATATTGTCATCAACATGTGGACATCTATTCATTCGCACTTCCTGCCAGATGGACCCTGACCAAATTCAGGGAGCCACGTAGGACCAATGTTCTTTTGGATGCTTTTTTTTTAAAGTTTAAAGCAGATGACCATGCCATTTGCACAGCAAAATAGGAGCTGTGAGCTGTACGTGAGAAGAATTTACTTGGTGACTGGAAAGAGGAACAGTTAATGGCATCAGAGCTCCTCTAAATCCCAGATTCTACTAGTCAAAATCCTCTGCAGATGTGGCCCAGTCAGAGGTAAAGATAAGATTGGCAATTATGTGTTTATAACTGGAATTTCTGCTCTCCCCGAGAAAACAAATCAAGCAATTCCAGACATGCATTATGAAGCATTATTATTCTCTCATTGTGACTTGGGTTGTTTTATATTATTATCGCTCACTGTTTAGAGCTGTAGAATAAGCTACCTAGATGATTTACATTTTGTTTTGGTATCTTCATGTATTTGGGCTGCTACAAATAAGAGTCTCTATGTTCACACACAAAATATAATAATGATAAACCCATCAATAGTGTGTCTGTAGCACTGTGCATTGATAATAATGTTGGCATCCGCATTTACTGTACATTTTTATAATCACAAGAGGACTGTAGTATGTATCTACTTCTTCCTAGATGATTACAATAGAAGTGTGATTTTTTATTCAAATAATGAAAAAGAAATGAGATTAACTTAGGAAGAAAGAGGATTTTGAAGACTGAAAGGAAAGAAAGATAAACAGTTGTTAAAAGACATAGTCTGTAAACTTAAATAAATCCCCTCAAAATTCATATGCTGAGGCCCCAGTGCTGGAGACCTCAGAGTGTGATTACATTTAGAGACAGGACTTTTAAAGAAGCAATTAAGGACCCCACTGATAGGACCCTGCAAATTTCAAGTCCCACTTCATCAACAAACCCTTTTATCCCCTGCTACCTCAGAGGAACTCTGAAGCACAGACTGCGACTACACAGAGAGGACCAAAAGAGGAACTCTGAAGCACAGGCTGACCAAGAGAGCAGGCCAAGGGACATATTATCAGCTCCCAGTGACATACACAGCAGACCAAAAACAGTTCCCAAAGACACAGACAGCAACTACAAGGATTGGACCAAGAGACAAAAACACTGACAGCACCAACTGGAGGAAGAGATGGGTAGGCGCCAATGCAAGAATTCATTCAACAACCTAAAAAGCAACATGGTAACCCCAGAACCTAGTGGTCATACAACAGGAAGACTTGATCATCCTAACCCAGAAGAAACAGAAGAAAACCATTTTAAATGTAACTTTATTAGAATGATGGAGATCTTTAAAGAGGAAATGAAAACTTCCCTTAAAGAAATGGAGGAAAAGACAAAAAAATTGGAAGAAATCCATAAATCTCTTCAAGAAAACACAATCAAACAGGTGAAGTAAACAGTTCAAGACTTGAAGACTGAAATAGCGGCAATAAATAAAACAAACTGAGAGAATTCTGAAAATGGAAAATCTGCATAAATGAACAGGAACTACAGAGGCAAGTCTAACCAATAGAATACAGAAGATGGTAGAGAGAATCTCAGATGTTGAAGATGGGGAAGCCTTGTTAACCTTTAAGAGGTGGGACCAAGTTACCACATGGCTTTCTGGGACTCAGAAAAACGGGTGCATGGCCCCGGCTCTCTCTCTCTCTCTCTCTCTCTCTCTCTCTCTCTCTCTCTCTCTCTCTC
>LOJH01032031.1:5723-16658 GCA_001685095.1 Ellobius talpinus
TGAGCACAAGTTGTTTTAAAGCACCCATTGACAGGGCCTCTGATTCCTGAAAGTGCTCTGAGGAGGTGTAAAGTCGTTTCTTTTTCTTGCACACTTGATATTTTCAGATTAGCTACTTCTTCTTATGAGGTTTGAATGGTTCAAGAGTCCCAAATATCAGGAAAACATAAAGCAACAGTGTCTCTAAGCACTTTTTTAATCAGGACACCGTAAATAAGAGAACCTTTATCTTCCCATTTTAGACCAGTTATTATAGTATGAATGGTTCCTGGTTCCTGGATGGCCTTCAGGGTTCCCATTCCTTCATGGGCACATTCTGTGTAATATTTTCTACACTCCTGGGCTTGAAAGAGTACTGTTCCCCAAGTTAGATTCTAGTGTATTCTTCAGATTAGAGGCAATTCCCTTCTTGGCCCTAGGTTTTAAAAGCTGTTGTACTGTGAATAGGCCTCAGGCAGGAAACTGACAGAATGCCCTCCATGACACCAGAATCAAAGTTTTGGAGTTGCAAGGGAGTGAAAACCACCCTCCTGGGAGAAGTCTGTAAAGTTCAGCAAATAACATAGCCAAGCTGAAGCGTCCTGAGATTCCTGCAGCTGTGTGATCCATGGACCTAGTGAACCAGGCCCTTCTGATCCGCTGAAACTGGGTTGACGAATGCATGCTCCCGAACGCTGTTCATCGCGTTGTTATTAGTGTGACCCGCCGATATAACATTCCAGGAGACTTTATTCAGCACACGTTGTTTTCTAAGCACTGAGCAACATTTAATAACACTTTACAAAATAGGTATTTTATGATGCAAACCTTGTTGTGGACAGAGTAACTATAACAAGAGTTTAATGTACAACATGCCTAAAAGTGGCCTTTTCTAAGGGTGCAATTAAAGAAGAGGGAAATGGGAAATAATTTTAGGCGAATAACAGATTACGATGGGAGGTACTGAAGTAAGCTTATAGAGAGCAGACAGTGTCTTGGAAGAATGATAACTAGATTGTGATGAAGAAATATCTCCAGACAAAGAGAACCCAGTGAACAGGAGCTCAGAGATGGGGAGGCTGCTTGTCAATGGAGGGCCAACAGCAAGTGCAGGGTGGTCCTGCTGTGTGGTGAGAACTAGAGCAGGGCTGAGGTCACAGAAGAAAACAGGGCAGGCCAGGCAGTTTTGAAAATCACAGAAAGTGTTTTTTCTTTCACTCTGAATGAGATGGGAAATCACGGAAGATTTTTACATATGGAAGAGATTTGGATTTTCCTTGAACAGATTCTTGGCTGCTTTTTCATAATATGGGTGCAGACTCGTAGGAAGCAGGAATACCAAAAAAAGCTTGCTGGTAATCCAGACAAGAATGCATGTCTGGGTCAGGGGATTGCAAAAAGACGGGGTTACATTCCCATCCTCTCTTGGCAACATCGTTGAAGCAAAATAAAACTATTATGAATATTTTTGCAAATAATATTTCAATGCCATCCTCTCTGTAAATTGAATGATTAGAATAGAGTGGGTACTGAGATCCAAAGCTATGTTTATAACAGGTAATAACACATCCATGGCTACCTGAGCTAATTAAAAATACCTCCAGCTAAGTCATTAAGAGCTACATTGTTTTTGTTTAACATTATCAAATTTTATTATATTTCATTATGTATTAATGATAATTATAAAAAACCCATTCTGTAAAACATATTTTTAGTGTGTTAAGTATTATAGTCACAAGCTAAATTTTAATTGCAATTTGTATGCATCTTGCTTCAGACATGCTTGATGTAATAGAAGGATTAGTGTAAGCATTCAATACAAATATGTTCATTAGAAAATTACATTAAGATATACATCTTAGGGATGGAGAGATAGCTCAATAGTTAGGAACAGTTGCTTCTCATTTGCATTCTGAGGTTTGATATTCAGTGCCTACATGGTGGTCATATCTACCTGTAACTTCAGTTCTAAGGACTCCAATGGTCTCTTCTGGCATCCATGGGCACCAGGCATGCAAGTGGTGCACATAACACACATTTATACACAAAATTTAAATATGCATATATATTATGGAAATGAAGTAAGAGTTTCACTGAAGATGTGAAATGGAAAATTAAGAACAAAAGTGGAAATAAATTGTACTGCTTAAGAAAATTTGAAATAGTTTTTTCTAGTGGATAATAATATTTGATTCAGCAATTCCACAATCAGTACATATTTCAAATGATAAATGCATACTAACTTGTGAAAATTAGGTAAAATATATTAGACAGAGGTGTGCACTAAAGAATTACACCATTTAGATGACCTTAGATAAATTCAAATTGTACTATTATATTATATTATATTATATTATCATCTAATGTTAGTGGGAATGTGTCCAGACAGTTAAGTGAGTTTGGCCCAATATGTTAAATATAAAGTTAGACCAAAAATTTTTTAAGTGAAATATATATCTATTTTACCTCAAAATATTCTCTCAGTGTAACAGAAACACTATTGTATACAGATTTGCTTTCCATGTGCTAAAACCTGACAAAATATTGCTGTTGTGAGTTTGTGATTATAATGTATGTTAAGGTAGTCTATCTAGACAACTCAGCTTAAATAAGACAAATTACTATTTTTTCTGTAATTAAAAAAATTTTATTATATATTCTTTGAAAATTTCATGCATGTATACAATTATATTTTGATCAAATCCACCCCTTACTATCCCTTTCAACTCCCTTTAGGATAGCCTTATTTAACTCCTCCCAACTTTACTTTGTGACTGTCTTTAGGTCTTCATCTAAGAGTAGGACCTTTTAAAAATATCACCATCCATGTTGGCATACCTATTGGTGTTGTCATTATGCAGTTCTTGCTTTGGTAACTAGACTGTTGAGATTACTTGGGTGTCTGAAGAGAAAATCTAGCAGCAGGCATGGTCTTGTAGTTTTTGCAGTCTTTGCATCCATTCTGTCCTCTGTGATTTTCTATGAGGTTTATATGTAGGGGTTGTGTTGGAAATACATCTGATGTGGGATTCCCCTCTGTATGCTGCGAAAACCATTGGTCAATAAAGAAACTATCTTGGACTCCCCTGGACAACAAGTCAAAGGGAGTTTCCCCATGTCTAGGACTAGAGTTTTTGTTAGTCTAAAGAATTATCACTTTGTGTGGCATAACTATATAAGAGTACTTAAAATACATGGTTTGTGTGTGTTTGAAAAAGCTATAGGAAAATATTTTATAAACATTTAAAGTACATACAATATACAAATATATTATATGTGTGTTTTAAAGTAAACTTAAAATATGCTTTTCTATGGCTTTGTATCAAAACCATCTTTAGTATTATTTATCTCTCCTTTCATCCTTTCCCTCTATATCACTGTCCTTCCTCTCCACCATTAAAGTTCATCTCCATTTCCCCCATTTCCCCAATCAAAGCACCAGGGTCCTACTATCCACCTCTCTAGAGCTCCTTCTGTCTCCTTTCCCCCAATTGTTCCTTTCTTCTTTATTGGCTTTTGCAGTTATTCCTGTTTAGACACATCTGAAGATTCAGAGCTAGGATCCACAAATAAAATACTCAGAGTTGTCATTCTGCACCTGGGTTGCCACACTCAGTATAATATTTTCTAGTTTCATCCATTTAACCACAACTTTCCTTTTTATTTACGGCTGAGTGGAATTCCCTTGTGAATATTTACCACATTTTCATTATCAGTTCATCAGGTATAGGTTGTTTCCATTTCCAGTGTAATGTGAACAAAGTGTCAATGAGCACAGCTGAGCAAGTATCTATATAGTAGGGTATCAATTCATTTGGTTAAATGTCAAGGAGCTACATAGCTAGATCATGGGGTAGATATCTCTTCAGCTTTTTGAGAATTCCCACAATGTTTTCCACAATGGCTGTACCAGTTTGCAATCCCACCAACAGCAAATGAGGGTTCTCCTTTTGTCAGTTTCTCACCACCAAATTTTGTCAGTTGTTTTCTTGACCTCAGGCATTCTTGTAAGTGGAGGCTATTCTTTCATTTTCCAACTAGCCAGACCCAAATAATCACACAAAATTATATTAATTACAACACTGTTTGACCAATGGCTTAGGCATATTCCTAGCTAGCTCTTACATTTTAAATTAACCCATTTCTGTTGTTTCATATTTTACCACAGGGCTCATGGTTTGTTACCTCTTGCTTCTTGGGCAGACACATGGCATCTGTCTGGCTCTGCTTTCTTTCCTCCTCCATCTCTGCTTGGATTTCCTGCCTTTCTATATTCTTCCCTTCCATAGGTCAAACTAGATTCTTTATAAACCAATGGTAATAAAACCTATTCAGAACATACAGAGGAAAGTTCCATATCACATTCTAACTGGGACAAGAGTAAATCTTAAAGTGGTTTTAATTTACATTTCCATAATTTCTGAGAATGTTATCTTCAAAGATAACATTCATTATATTTCTTTTTTTTTAAGTTATCTGTTCAGATCCATAGCTCAGTTTTTACTTGGGTACTTCATTTTCTTAATTCTTTGATTTTCTAAATCTTTGCTTTGTCTAGATATTAATCCTCTTTGAATGTATAGCTGGCAAAGATTCACTCTGTGGGTTTCCTCTTTACCTGATCAGCATTTTTTTTGTCTACAGAAGCTTTTAAGTTTTATTAAGTCCTGATTATCAGTAGTTGACCTCTGCTCCTGAGAAAATGGAATACTATTTGGAGATTTCTTTCCTGTGACTATATATTATAATGTACTGCCTATCATTTCTTCTAGCAGGCTCAGTAGTTCAATTTTACAGTGAGGTCTTTGCTGCATTTGGAGTCAAGTTTTGTGCAGGGTAGTAGGTATGGGTCTAGTTTTGTTATTCTACATGTGAACATCCAGATTTCCAAACACCCATTATCTAGTAAGTTCTCTTTCCTCAAGTGTGCATTTTTGATATCTTTGTCAAATATAAGACAGCTGTAATTACATATACTCACATTTAGGTATGCTATTTGGTTCTTTTGATCTACATGTCTATTTTGGCACCAGTACCATATTGGCTTGATTGCTATAGCTCTGTAGTATAGGCTTATATCAATGAATTTAATCCTTTCAGCATTATTCTTTTTGCTCAGGATTGCTTTAGGTATTTGCACGTCCATGTGAAATTTAGACTTTTTTATTCTACTTCTGTGAGAATAACATGGGGATTTTAAGTGGGATTGCATTAAATCTGTGAATCTTTTTAGTAGAATGGTCATTTTAATCTTACCAGTACATGAGCATGGGAGATTTTTTTTCACATTCTATCATCTTGCTCAGTCTCATTCTCATTCCAAAGTCATTGACTTCCTCAGTCAGTTTTATTCCTGGATGTATCTCAGGTTATTGTATATGGGAGTGTTTCCATTTAGCTCTTTATCATCATAATGTTACTGGTGTATAGAAAGACTACTGGTTTTCCTTTTCTTAAGTCGTTATTTTATCCTGCTACAGATGAAAGCATTGAACATAGAATCTAGAAGATTTTTAGTAGCATATTTGGTTCGATATAATATGTATGTGTATACTTAATGTATATTACATATATAGTATACCATCTGAAAATATGAATTATCATTATTTGCAGTTCACCTTTAAAATATTATTTCAAGAACATGGAAGTAATAAATAAACAAAGAAACCAACTAATTCCTCACAAGGAAACATGTCACTCTCATTTGCAATCCAGCCATTGTTTCTTCAAAGCCCTGAATCTTCTAAGATTTTAGTAGATGAAGACCTCAAAGATGGTAGATTAATTCTTGTTCCGTGGTTATTTAATATTAATACAAATACTTTACTGAAGGAAAAACTAGTGAGAGATATCAAATATAGTGCAGAAATACAAGCATTTAATATTAAAATGAAAAGATACACATGGTTTAGCAAAGTAATACTAAAAACAGCATGGGCACATTCATTAGCAATAATTTTCAAGAGCCCTTGTAGACTTTTTACTCACTAATCTTGTTTTATGATCCAAAGAGGAAATTTAAAAATATTTAGTCTTGCTAAGCTGTTATTATATTGTGAGAAAACACAAAGCATCTCTTACATTTCTTTTTTCTTAATTTGAGATAATTTCTTTATTGATTCTATGGCAATTTTATATCATGCACCCTAATTCTGCTCACCTCTCAGTACCCCATATCCTCCACTCACTCCTGCAGCTTATTTCTTATTTGTGTGTTTGTGCATGTGTGCACCCATGAAGGCTGGAGAGCACACCAGATGGCTTGAAGTTGGACTTATAGACAGTTGAGAGCCATCTGACATGGGTAATGAGAACTGGTTCCTAAAAGGAAAGAAGATGCTGTTAAGTGATGATCCACCTTCCTGGCCCCAAATCTCAATTTTCTAAGTCACAGACACACACACACATCTTTCTGGTGCATGAAACCATGCATAGACACACTTTAAAGATCATAAATTTCTTTCAATTACAAGTATAAAAGACTGTAAAATTTGTAAAATGACTACTTTTATCAAAACTCATAAAATAATTACTAAATATTTTTTAAAATTAGATTTCAAAATTTCATTTAACATTTTAGTTACTATACAGTCACTATACTCAGTTGGGAGCTGTGAACCCCCAGATCCTGAATTTCTTGTAAACAACTTGTTTTCCCCTGATCTGAGTGCCTACAGCTGCTCTGAGCACGAGACCCTCAGGAGTTGCTGATGGCAGGGGAATGGTTTCTGGTGCATTTGGCTATCCCTATATAAGCTGCCCCTGAACACAATAAAGGGGGCATTCTTGGGGNTTTCCCCTGATCTGAGTGCCTACAGCTGCTCTGAGCACGAGACCCTCAGGAGTTGCTGATGGCAGGGGAATGGTTTCTGGTGCATTTGGCTATCCCTATATAAGCTGCCCCTGAACACAATAAAGGGGGCATTCTTGGGGCATTCCTGTTTCAAGGATGACCCGTGTCTCTGTCTGTGAGTCTTTGTGTGTTTCAATCTCCAGTCCCTTGCCAGGTTCACTAATTGTATGGTGGCGTATAGAGCGCAGATGGGCATGGTGCACTACAATATTCTTTGATTAAAAACTCAGTTTATAATTTTAGATATTTAATGTAACTTTACTGCTTATGGAAAAATCTTTTATGCTATGTTTTAACAAACTATTTTCAGTTACAAGTCCGCATTAAGAAAGACCATTAATTTTTACTATTAGGAGTTTCCAATAAGTCACTGAAACTAAAATACATTAACATAATATAACACACCATATTACAATATTGTTTTATAATTCAGAACAAGGAGATATGACCCTGATCTTTGAGCAGCTAGCGGGGAGTCATTTCTCATTCTATGTCTGACCCCCAAAATTACCAAACATCAAATCACAAGACTATGGCTTCTCCCTAGTCTGAGAGCAAATTTCTGAATATGCCTGAATGAACCTGAATTCATATGAGACCAAGACCCTGACTACACCCAGTCCCAGTCTAAATGAACAAGGCATTTAATACTCTCTTCTCCAGGAGCCTTGTGGATAACATGGGGTAAAGTCAGGCTTAAATTATAGTGAAGGAGGGGGGTTAAATGAATCAGCACAGATGTTGTTCTGTTGTTGTTTGTTCCTATGTCTACCTTTAGGACTGGATCTATGTATGCATGACAAGCAAGTTCTGTCTGTGCAATTACCCTGTCACCTAGATTACTCCCATTCTCTGCTCTGTTAAGTTCCTTTTGTAAATGTCCCAAACTGCACACTGGAAGCACGTCCTTACCTGGACTATGAAAGAAGGCACCTGCGCAGAGGTCCCCAAATGGCTACATTTATGACAGGTATGCAGTCTCTAAAAATGACTTATTTTCATTTTTATTTTGTAATAGCTTTGATTAATTAGTATTTTATTTATCATCTCATAAAATGTTAACTGTTTATGTATTTAAACTTTATAATAGCTCATATTATTTATAATTTTAATATACTTCATTATGTTAAGTATAAATAGGTAAATATTGTACATTATTTATTTTACTTTGACTTTTATAGCTAACTATAAAAGAAAATGTGTAAATTAGCAGTCAATGTGTTTTAACTACATTTTGATGGAAGGACTAAATGTAGACGAAAATGTGAACTTTAGTTAGAGCACAAAATGCAGGAAGAAGAGTATTGGATAAGCAAACATATGTAATTGTTTCTTTTAAACTTAGTTCATTGTGTTTTCTCTTTGCTTGCTGATGACTGAGAAAGGAGAACATGCTGGTAACCAGGACAACTTCACAAACACCATTCGACTCAGCCTTTTGCTGTGCCACATCTTAATTACAGAGGTATTAATCTTGATGACTTTAACAAATTTAAAGGACCAAAATAAAATCCTATCATATTATATGCTACTAAATTTGTTAAATTAAATTCTGTGATGATTCATTAAAGGTAGGTTCATGTTTCCAAGCATCCACACCAGAAGGTTTTCTGTG
The DNA here is from genome assembly GCA_001685095.1 of Ellobius talpinus. Taxonomy (NCBI): domain Eukaryota; kingdom Metazoa; phylum Chordata; class Mammalia; order Rodentia; family Cricetidae; genus Ellobius; species Ellobius talpinus. The sequence continues at coordinate 14,171 of LOJH01032031.1, forward strand.
AGTTTCTCATTTCAACGCAGAGATAAATTGTTGAATAAATTATTGGCTTATGATATAAAAACTAAAATATTTATGGGACTATACATATCTCTTAATTTTGTGCAACAAATTAGTTCAATACAGATTATAATTTAAGACACATACATAAATTAAAAATTTCTAGCAAATACACTAAAAATAATAAAAACAACAAAGTATATGTTAGTATTTTATATGACGCCATATATTTAGAAATATCATGTTGACACATAATTCTTTAAAAAAGGGGGTACAGATCTAAAAAAAGAATTATCAATAGAATAATCTCAGCTGGCTGAGACACTCTTAAAGAAATGTTTACCATCATTAGCGAGCAGGGAAATGGAAATCAAAGCTACTTTGAGATTCCATCTTAGACCTCTCAGAGTGGCTAAGATCAGAAGCACTAGTGACAACTCATGCTGACAAGGATGTGGAACAAGGGAAGCAATCCTTCGTTGCTGGTGAGGGTGCAAACTTGTACAGCCACCATGGAAATCAGTGAGGCAGTTCTTCAAAAGTTAGTGAGTTGATTTACTTCAAGATAAAGCTATACCGCTATTGGATATATACACAAGGGACATTCCATCCTATCACAAGGTCCCTTGCTAAAACATGCTCATTAAGGCTTTATTCATAATATCCAAAATATTGAAATATCCTAGATGTTCTTCGACAGAAGAATGAACAAAGAAACTGGAATATTACTCAGCTGTTAAAAAAATAACATCATGAAATATTCAGGCAAATAGATGCAATTAGAAATAATCATCCTGTGTGAACTAACCCAGACCCAAACCATAAACATGGCATGTATTCACTTCTTTGTGAATATTAGCTGTTAATTAAATCATAACTGAGTTAAATCTGTAGAGCCAGAGAGTTTAGGTTCAGAGGGTCTAGGACGTATACATGGATCTACCTGGGAGAGAGAGAATTAGAAAAGCTTTTACCAATAGACTGGGGGTAGGTGGGAACTGAAATGGGAGATCAGATGGGGTCAGGGGAGAGGAAGGGAAGATAGGGTAGAGGGAGAGATTTTGAGGAGAGACAGTTGAGGGGAATTTGATGTATGGTATGGAAACCTACTGAAGGGGAAATTTTTAAAATACTTAAAGGTGATCCTAATGAGGTCCCCTAATAAGCTCTTAACTGGCCATCTCTTGTAGTCAATAAAGGCTTCTAGTATTGAGTCTAGGCTGCATTCTGTTGAGTTATTAGCCAAAGCGGTCTGTAAAATAATCCAAATTCCCAGGTTGTTGCTAAGACAAGGGGTTACTCTCTGCAAATGACAGCAGGACCCCATTGCCAAGGACGATACCCAAACAACTCATTGAACATAAGGAATCTAGCTGGTGCCTTTATGGAGCCTTCACCCCCACATTCTAGTGTTTTTGGTGTGTGAAGGTACTCTGTACGGTACCAAAAAAGCAATGGAAACACCAATCCAGCTTTAGAACCTTTGATCTACAGTATGTCCTGCCTACAAGATATACCAGGGCAAGGGTGGCACAGAACTTGTGAGAAAGCCAATCAATGTCTGACTTTTAAGGTCCACTCCATGAGAAGGACCGCACACCTGACACTTCTTGGGTGACCAAAAAATGAAAGACTAAATATCACAGAGACCTATGCTAAAACCAAATATTACTGGCATACACATAAATACATATGTATAAATATATAATGGCTTCAAATGATACTCTGCCTTACTTATTGATCAATAGCTTATCTAGTCATTATCAGACACTTCCTCCTGGCAGCAGATGCAGAGACCCACAGCAAGACATTATGCAGAAAGAGAGTGTGTAAGTGGGGTGTCTCCACCATATCCTCCCCTTAGAGCTTAGGGAACCCAACAGAAGGAGAGGCAGAGAAAGTGTAAGTGTAAGAGCCAGAGGGGATGAAGGACACCAGGAAAACATGGTCCTCTGAATTAACTAAGATACATGCAAATGAGCTCACAGAGACTGAAGAAGCAAGAAGAGGATTTACCCAGGTCTGCACCAGGTTCTCTACATGTATGTTATGGTTTTTAGTTTAGTATTTTATGGGGTTCCTGAGAGTGAAAATGAGTGGGTCTCTGATTGTTTTTAAAATAAATTTGTTTACTTATTTTTACCTCCTAGCCACAGTTTCTCCTCCCTCCTCTCCTCCCAGCCTTTCCCTCCACCTCCACTCTGCCTCCCATCTACCCTCCTCCATTTATATTCAGAAAAAGACAGATGTGATGATATCTTATTTGTACTCTAACAAATAAAGCTTGCCTAAAGATCAGAGGGCGGAGTTGGTTACTAGTTAATCATGGAGATCTGGAGGTCTGTACAGACAGACAGGAATTGATATGGCTGGGCAGAGAGAAAACTACAAGGTGGGAGGTGCCCTTTTCAGCTGAAGACTTAGCAAGCTAAGAGTTGGCTTTGGCTTGCTCGTTTCTCTCTCTGATCTTTCAGCATTTGCCTCAATATCC
>LOJH01032032.1:5728-21381 GCA_001685095.1 Ellobius talpinus
AGAGAGAGAGAGAGAGAGAGAGAGAGAGAGAGAGAGAGAGAGAGAGAGCATAATGACTGGAGATGCAACAAGGTCTGCTGACTGAGCTGAAGAAATCTGTGGTAGAAAATACCAAAAACAATCCCATTCTAGGGGAAGAAAATATACAAAACCCCTTCAAAAGCCAAACAAAAACCAAAACGAAACGGGAATGTCCTTCTTCCTAAAGAAAAGCACACTGGAAACAAACACCCTGCAGGAAGTCCTTATGTGAGTTTTTACAAGGCTGGTAGAGGTTATTTTGTTTTTGATTCCACAAAAATTTTATCTCCATCCCTAATGCCGAAAGAGTGCAGAGCTCGGGAGCTGTACTTCATCTCTTCGGGGCCGAAGGGTGCCTCGTGGTCAAAGTAGTACAGAAGCATGCTGCTGGTGGGCAACTGAACTAGAGTCTTGAGTTGTTTCTTCAGTTCTGCTACTGTTTGGTCCAGACGGATGCTCATTTCTTCTACTTGGTCATTAAAATGGACTTCTACCTTTGCGCTGCTCTGGGGCCTTAGGTCCACTTCTGCCAAAGGCTCCAATCTCCCGTATTTTGTAATGAGTTCATGATACCTAGGGTATAAAAAGAACAGTGTCACCTTCAACAACTCACACACAACGCACAAGCAAACTACACTGCTGCTCACACCATCTTTTCTCATTTTCTTCTGTGACTGTCCTGTTCTTCCTACATGGAGAGCTAGCTACTGTGGCTTCTGTGCTGTGCTGAGGCCAAAGGAAAACCACATGCTTGTGGAGAGAAGCATTTCTCTTGAAGATGAGCCCCATGCCTCTGCTGTTTACAAACAGGCTTAAAGGGGCTGAGGATGTTTCTCAGTTAGCAGAGTGATTGCATGCCTGTCACTTAGCACTCAGGAGGTAGGGGTAGAAGGATTAGAAGTTCAAGGTCATCCTCAACTATTTAGCAAGGTCAACATCAGCCTTGGCTATATGACACCTTCTCTCAAGCAATTGGGGCTGGAAAAAGTTAGGGAAAGAAAGCAACCTAGAGAAGCAGGTGCTGCAAAGGCAACAGGAAAGAATCCAGTCCCTCCCCAGATTGGGCTTTTCTTGGGTGTTACCACTGAGAAGGGAAAATGCCTAACTAAGCACATGTTTCTTGGTAATACAGGGGGAAGGTAGGGGAGCAGTTTCTCCAAGTAGCAAGAAGCCATAATTTATAGAACAACAATACTATGTATTTCAGGTATTATCCAACTCTTTCAATGAAGTCTTGTTGGAATGTTCCAGCCTGGCCCCAGCTAAATACAAGAGTTATGAAAGGATCAAGGACTCATTCTTGGAAAAAGAAGACCATAAATAAAGATGTTCTGTCATCAGGGCAGAGATAAAAAAGCAAAGCACACTAAGAGAGAAGTGAGTTCCAGCGGTGAGAACAGGGTCCCTAATAGTAAGTTCCTACACAGAAATTCTTGTAGCCACTGCCAGCCTTGAGGGGATGAAGTCTGAGTTGATGAAGGAAGTTGGGCAGTCTCCTACATACCAGAGAGGGGGAAAGAGCCACCATGAGTTTGGCTGTAACTAAGACTTGCTGAGGTTAATCAAGGATCAGAACCTGGCAGTCACATAGCATGATGTTCCAGCTCTCCCACTCTACTTCTGGCTTCTCCTCGGCACGATCAGTGTCATAATAAGGTTAGTAGAACATTAATGACACAGTAAGACATTGTGCTGCGAGATAGAGGGAGAGGCAGGGTGGAGCAGAAATAGCACAGGCCCTGACTTTCAAGTCTGCGTTGTGATTAACACGATGACTTTGCAGCTCACCAAGCCCTCTGGATCTGCTTCCTCATTAGCAAGTGTAGGATGCTGCATCCTGCCCTTCCTACCTGAAGGATGGCCATAAATAAAACCAGTGAGTAAGGCCCTGTACATTCTAAGTTCATACACACACACACAAAAAAATGGCATTATATCTTTGGAGCTTACAATAGTAACACACACACACACACACACACCTTAGAACCTACAACTGAAGTGTCCTTGGGAGGGACTTAGAGAAGGTGCTGGTGTGACATGACAGTCTGTAGAACTGTCTCGAGTGCTTGAGCCCAGATTAAAACAAAGAAAACAAAAACCAAAACCATACACCATCAGCAGCAACACAACATGGGGCATAACCCCATGGCCAAAACCTTTCCGATGGAGCCCAGAGCTCGGTAGTGTGGGAGATAGAAGATCAAGTCAGATCTTCAGACTGTGGAAACCACTGCAGAGAAAGAAGGTAAAGAGAGAAAGTCTTCCTCAGTGAAAACACAGAGCCAGGCATGAAGGAGTCAGCAATGGTACAGAGGAACCAAGATGGAGAAAGGCCCAGGGATCAAAAGCCTGCCTGTCTGTCCACTGTCAGGATGTTAGCAAAGGCTAAGCCATCACAACACAGGAGAGGACACACACACACACACACACACACACAATACGACCACAACCACCAAGACTTGAGATTGCAGAAGGCTCCACATTGAAACCTTCCCCATGCTTTCCTGTCACATGCCTTCACACAAGCAGAGACATTGTGATATGCATCAGAAGCTGAAAAATGGCAGCTGAGGCCATATGGTCAAACGAACTGACCCAACTTAAAGACATGTTTCCCCTCCAGACTACAGAAAAGTAGAAACAAGAACAACACCCTCAAATTCTGCCTACAAGGGACAGAAGAGGCAACAACAAAGGGGTCAAGGAAAGCTAACACACGGTAGGTTTCAGCAACCTGAGAAGTGTCCACTTCCATACAAAAACTATATCAGCCACAGAAACAGAAGCATATATCCCAGGAAAAGGAGGAGAGGGAAGAAACAAGAAGTAAGTTAAAAGGCAGAGGCAGAATGCAATCTGAAAGCAAGCACACCCAGAGGAGAGAAAAAAGGACGCACAGGCACTGCGGTCTAGGAAGCAGTAAGAGTGGAAGTACAAAATCCAAGAGTTCAAGGAGGATGGTGAACAGATGCAGGGTGCGGAGTAGGAGGGAGAGAAGCGGTGGGTACCACTACTGCCAACCAGACAAGCAGGTTAAAAGGGAATAGCCAAGGCCACTGTCCCTAGCCCAATTTTGTGCAGCAATGATTTTAGCTAGGAGAAAGGACAGAGGGAATAGAGTTGCCATGAATTCTTCTAGTGAAAAGGGCAATGGCAGGATTAGAGAATTAATAATAAAACCTGAGCCTGCTTAAATATGAAACTAAGACTTAACAATGGTAACTTTTGTATTTCTAGACTCACTTGACACTGAAGACAAATGAAGTGATTTCAAGCATAAACATTACTATAAGCTAAGCTATACCCTCATAGAGCAACCAGCCTCACTGCTGCAAATAAGGAAGTGTATTTAGAAATCACATGATCCCTATGCTGGGACACTGTACTGTCCTACACATTTCTCAAGATCAACCATGTACAGAAATAACCAACTACTATCCCCAATTAGCTTTCTTCCAATCTTTCATGTCTTAGAAAACAGCACTGAAAACTATCCAATTACTCTAGCCAAACACTGAAAAGCCAGTCTAGCTTCTTCCTGTTGTGTCTCTTTCCTCCAGTGCTTTCATCCAATCAATTAACATGTTTTAATTCTTCTTTCCCCTAAATGTTGTATTAACCTATTGCTTCCTTGCCCGTGTGCCTTATGAATTCAAGTCACTCTTATTGTCTTAACACACATTTTCTTTCAATACATGTCTATATTTGTTGAATCTCTTCCTGGTTGGCCTTCTTAGACTGCAGAGTTTAAAAAAAAATAAAAACTACATTTCCCACATTCCTTTGCAGATGAGATTTAGCTTCCATCACTATCAGTCAGCCCTGAATGAATCTAGCACACACAGCATGGGGACAGTCTGGATAGCCCCTTCTTCATCACCAAACTGAAGTTCAAGCAAGGTTCCTTCCTGGAGTCAACAGCCTAGAGGCATCCTGCTGATCTGGAGGTCAAACTAAGGTGACTAGCTAAGCACCAAGGACAGAGCTTCAGATAGGCACCCCCCTCCACCAGGTCATTACAGAGGTAACAGTGCCCTTGCACTTTTGTGGCATTATTCTAGAGGCGAGCCTACGGAGGCGGCTGAGGTCTACTCTTCCAGTTCTTCTAAGGAATCTGTATGGACATTAGTCACGGCATAAAACCCCTTCTTAAGGAGCTATGATTTCCCATGAAACTACAACTAATCCTAACAAATGCTTCAATGAAAAGGGGCTACAAACTGCACCGATTCCAGTGGTACACTATTCTAGAGAAGCCAAAACAACAGGCCCAGAAAACAAGCTGAGCTGACAGAGGGTAGGAGTTGGGGAAAAGGTTGAGGAGGGAATATGTTTTAGATGATGGGAATTTTAGATTCTGGTTGTGCTGGAGGTTATATAATGGGACTGTCAAAATTCAGAACTATAAACTAAAAAGGGTGAAAATGTACTCCATGTCAGTTATATTGAAATAAATCAGATTTTAAAAAAAGAAAATGTAGGGCTACAAAAATGCCTCAGTAGCTAAGAGTACTTGGCAGGCAAGCATGACAGTCTGAACAGAGAGCAGAACCCATGTAAAATACTGCCTAACCTCAGTACTGTGGACCGCGGGGCCCAGGAATTGTTGGGGCTAGCTGGTCACCAACTACAGGCTAAGCTGGAGTCTATTTCAAGAGGAATAGGAAAGAAAGTGACAGTGGAGGACACCCAGTATCCTCTGGCCTGTACATGCACACACACACACACACACACACACACACACACAGATACACTCATATATACATACATCCCAAATTTCTTAAAATCTAAAATGGATCCAGATATAAGGTAACCATTTAATAGGATTCACCAAGATAAAGGGGAAAAGCAGAAGCAAACATCATGACTAGAAATGTGAAAGGCGATGAACACTGCCTGCTTTCCACATGGCAAGGCTCTCACTAGCGTTCATACTAAAAGCGTACAGCAGCACCGAATCAACTGCTTTGTGACCATCTCTGTACAGAAATTCAGCACAACTGCAGTGGCTTTTGTTAGGAAACCGCTGCCAGCGGTTGCCTGGGAACTACGTGCTTCATGGCTGCTAAGCATGTGAATAGAAAGATGCGCTTTTTGCTGTAAGTTTCCACCAGACTTCATGTGGAAGTATTGTCCTCAAAATGAAAACAGAGCAATGTAGAAACTGAGACACATAGCCAACAGATCATAAGAATACTGCTGTGAGTATGGAATCTTAAAGCTAAATGAAATACTTACTAGAAAAATAAGAAATTACCAGCCCAACTCATTTTACAAAGCTAGTATAACACTTAAAAACCCAGAAGAGCAGAAAATTATTATAGGCCAATTTTACATTTTAAAATAAATGGGAACATTCCAGATAGCATAAAATTAAATCCTACCTGCTTATAAAGGATATTTCTTAGTCTATAACTAGCTGAACACTGGAATGCAAAAATGGTTCAGCAAAGGAAACACATTGTTAAATCCAGATTAAAGGAAGAAAACAATAATCAAATGTAAAAAGACCATTCTATAAAACCTGGCGTTATTCAATGACCAAAGAAACACCCTAGAAAGTCAATAATAAAACTATCTCAATTCAGTAAAAGTCCAGTTTCATGTCAGAATGCTTCACACTGAAGGCTGGATACATTCTTGTCTAACCAGGAAGGGGATCACTGGATGGCTTCCTACACTGCCTTTCCGTCTGGGTGGTTTTAAGGATTGAAGTCAGAGCCTCCATCATGCATGTGGAACAAGTGTTCTAGCATTTGAGCCACATCCCAGCCTGTCTGTCATTTTAAATATCACACCAGAAAAAGAAATGAGCAGCACAGAAATTATTTGAGGAGATAACTGTGTACAGGGAACTCCCCAAGGAAGTAAATATGAACTACTCCATATGCCGTTAGGAAAGACAGATGACCAGCATGCAAAGCCTTCACTGGCCTCCCTAAAATGGAAAAGGGGATCTCATTTGAAAGAGCAACAAACATTAAGAAAGTACCTAGAAAGGAACTTAACAATGCTGTGTAAGACATGTGTGAGAGAAACAGAAAGCACCTGTGAAGGACACAGACCGTTCTGCATTCCACAGAGAGGGCAGTCAGCAGAGGCAGGATGCTAATTTTCCCTACATATATCAACAAACTCACTGTGCTCTGTAGTTTCTGCAGGGTTCTGGTGAAACTTACAGTTCTAAAGGCTTCCATGGGACACAAACAGCCCTACAATAACTAAAATAATTTGAAAAACACTGGTGAGGGAGGGGTTTACCTTTGCACACACAAGACCAGCACAGGCTTTAAGCCAGTCAAACTGCATTAAGGTGGGAGAGGAACTCACGAAATGTCACCCCTAGCTGAGGAGCTACTGGCAGCCCACAGCCGCTGGAGAAGCGAGTACCAGGTCAGTGGATGGCCCCACACCTATGCATACTGCCAGCACCAACTGGACTTGATGGTAAAAACACAAAGAATAGAATAAATGAAATTGGGAGGGAGTTAGAGTGGGGAAAGTTGGAGGGGAGTGGGATCCTGTTTCCAACAAAACAACTGAAAAGACCAGGCGGAAATGCTACAGACCAAAGGAAGATATTTCATTTCCACAGAAATATAAACCCTACTTTATATTTTGGTGGTGGTTTTAAAAAGAGATATCAAAGATGCACATCAAGTTATTGGCACGAGGGGCTGGAGAAATGACTCAACAGTTAGGAGCACTTCTAATTTTGCAGAGGACTTGAGTTCAGTTCCAGTGCCTACATCAGACAGCTCACAACCACCCAGAACAGGGGGATTTGACAAACTCTTCCAGCTCTGTGGGCACCTCACTCATGTGTGCACCCCCCCACACGCACACACATACACACACAAAAATAAAACCTTTAAAAAAATCTTGCTCTGATTGCTTCCTGGAATAGGATGAGAGGAGAGGCAAAAAGAACCCCATTTTCTTTTCTGCAATATTATTTCTTCTTAATTAAAAATAAACCAAAGATAATGAGAAATATTAACCTCATCAGTTCTGAATGGTGGGAATTTGGTGTTTTATTACTTAGTATTTTTCAATATTATTTTTCATTAAAAAAACACAAAAAAGATAACTGGTTACTTGTTCTGGCCAAAGCTGAAGTTCATAGAGCAAAGTCAATGTCTGCAAGACCAGGGAACTTAGGAGGCTCATTCTCCCACTCCTTTGCAGGTATATTAGAATGCTCATCTCTAACTGCTATCAAGATAGGAAGGTAGCTACCTCCTGCCAGGCTGGGAAAGAGGCAAGAAGTCAAAACCAAGTCCTGGGTAATTGGAATGACAAAGCCTGCAAGCTCCAGGGAAAGCTAACATTTCAGAGGGTCTCCAAGGAACAGGGAGGAGAAAGCCCCTTTGTCTCTCATCAGACTCCCAGCCTAGGGTGAGCAGTGCTGTGTCACCCGCCTGACAGAGGATGATGGAGCTTGGCAATGCAGAGAACCCCAGGAGACCCGCGTCCAGGGGAGGAATGTTCTTCACAACAGCAGGCCCTCTGTGTGGAAGGAATATGAGGTAACGGACACAGTGTGCTAGGATTCCTCCAGCCTGGGAGACAAAACGGGCCTTCATCAGGGTGGTGTCCAAATACAGCCCGCTGCCCTGTCTCACAATCACAGGCAGATACAATCAGCTCGGCTAAGAAAAGCCATTAGTCTCTAGCAGGAAAACACCCTCCATACTTCACAAAGCATACCACTGGTAACAACTAAGTAAGCACTCGAGGAACTGGCCGCCTAATCCTTGACATGGTAAAGAAGCCTTTCCGGGACACAGCTTGGGGGCAGGCAGCTTTGGAAGGGCGGTAGAGCAAAGACTAGCTTAAGAAAGCCCCCCTTTGGCTCTGCTGCAGGCTCTGATGGCAGCACCGCTCTGTGCAGCAGCTAAGAGTTAACTGTTAGCACTTACAACTCATGAAGTATGAAATTTTAAAGTCTAAAAAAAGGCACCCCAAATCACTTACTTCCCCCTACTGCGCTCAAAATAAGAAGTCACTGCACCCCAAAGATACATGGCATGCTGACATTCAAAAGGAAGCTGCCGCCCTTTGTCCTTTTTCTCTCTCTCTAAAATGAAACAGTGGGCTACATATTAGTTCAGGACTAAAGCAGCAATTTAATTCCCATCTCTCAGAGGAGATGGAGAGAGGAAGCAAACACAAGATAAAGGGAAAACGGTAAGCAGAAGCAATGTGACAGACATCTGATAAAGGGCAAAATAAAAATAATACACATGTGCAGGAGCCGTCAGCGCAGAGACTCCTGCCTCCCTGAACGATGTTTATATCCCCTGGAGGAGTCGCCACTATAAATATCTGAAAACAAGTAGAGCCGTGCAATGTGTTTTCCAGGGATGGAATTCTATAATTCAGCTAAATGTGGGCATCTCTAAAAAGACCTGCGGTGCCCAGCACACGGCCTCTTTTACTACAGTGTCCATCACTAATTCAGTCTCCGGGTCTCTCTGCCCCTCCCTGAAACCAGAACCCAAGCCCACTTTTTGAACCGACCCATACACACCAACTTCCAGCAATTTCCTACTCACAGTAAGGAAAAGAACAGCTAAGTCCTGAGCCACCCACCCTGGCTCCCCCTACCCCACCAGGGCCAGCAGTGCCCCGGTTCCACCTTTCACTAGTTATGTGAGAACACCATCCAGAATCTTCTGCTCATCTTCATTAGGTTAATGCAAACATTTTCTAGGAAAGGATGGTCTTTTCCCTGACCTAATCCTCCTCACCTGCTCCGAGTGCAGTGATGCTACTAATTACTGCAGTGTTCTAGGTCCTGGGGAGAAAGGCACTGGACAGGACCTGCTGCTCCTGCCTAGCTGACAGACAGTACAGCTGTGGGAGGGTTGGAGGGACTAACAAACAAACAAACAATATAATGTAAATCAGGTGTTGGTGAGAAAATCAACATAAGTGAAGGGAATCACAGGAGGCAAAGGTGTGCTGTTTTAGCTAGGGCATGCAAAGACGGACTCTTAAGTAAGGTGAAAGAAGAGGAAAAAGTCAAACAGGTAACCTTCTTAGTGCAGTCCAAACTGACAGCGGAGGAGGAGGGGGAGAACATGTGTGCCAGAGCCTGAGGCAAGAGGGTTACTAGTGCGTTGGTAGCCAGAAAGCTGGTTGCTGCTTCTGTCGTTTGAAATATACACAAACTTGAGTTTCTATCAACTGGTGGGTTCACGGACTGGTTACTAGGCTGCTGTAATATAACAGTGCAGGTGAGACGTGGTGAAAGTTTAGATGCAAGAACATGGCAGACAGAAATTACAAGCCATCTAAGGCTAGTTCATGAAAGTCTAACTTAAAAAAGACAAGAACCCAGGTGGTCTAGATCAGTGGTTCTCAATCTGGGTTGCAACCCTTTTGGCAAAGCTCTGTCTCCAAAAATATTTACATTACGTTCATAATAGCAGCAAAATGGCTGTTATTAAGTAGCACTGAGAACAATTTTATGGTTGGGGCTCACCACAACATGAGGAACTGTGTTAAAGGGCTGAAGCATTAGGAAGGCTGAGAACCACGGGTCTAGATAAAGACTAAAGAATGAAATCGTGGGTGACTCCATAGCTCTTGCGAGAGCTTAGGGAAGGAACAGAGGAGCGAGGAGTGGCCAGAGGGGTGAATGTAGGGGAGGAGGATCGGGTGTGGAGGGAACACATCAAAATCTGACACGCTCTGTTTCATCATCCAAGTGATAAATCAAGCAGATAACTGGATACACTAGTCTGTAACTGAGGGACAGGCCAATGTGGCAGTTACCGCAACACAGGTGGTATTCAGAGACACAGGACTGGCTAATGGTATGAAACGGATGAGTGCAGAAAATAAGAACCTAAGGAGGAAAGGCCTGGGAAAACTCAGTCTCTAGAGGTCAGGACCCAGCAAGGAAAGCAGTGCCAGCTTGGCCCTAAAGCAAGTCTCTCCAGACACTCTTGTTTGTCCATGTACCCCCCAGTTCTGGCCCAGTGCCACTTGGTTTACAGCAAATATTCAGTAAATAAATTAAACTTTCCCCTGAACCCTGGGGCTAGGATCTAGAGTCAATTCCTAGAAGTTCTCCTAGTAAGGCAGAAGAATCCAGTAATTGAAACATGACCAGCCAGGAGAGGACATTTCTCCAGCCACCTGCAGCACACACTCGATTTTCTGTGAAACAGTATACCACTGCTCCACGAGCCACTGGGAGACGAGGCCCAGAGGAAGGCTCTAAAAGAAGAGGCCTATTGACCAGCAAACACCAGGATGCTCAAGGGCCAAGACTCCGAGAACAGAGGCTTTTCTTCTTTGGTTGTTTCACAAAGTAAATAAACACGCCATCTACATCTGATGGCTCAGTTTCGTGCTAGCCAGTTATTCACCATAAGCACCATAGCAAGGAGGCCCCACCCAGCAGGAGAGGGCAGTGAAAAGGGTAACTGGGCACCTGTAGGCAATTACTGAACTCTTACAAGACACGCTCACAACACTGATGTGTGGTTCCCTTCAGTGCCTTAAACATTTTATTCTGGGGTAGGAAAACAGACGCAGTAAATCTCTGGGTTGTCCATAGTGAGTTTCATTGATAAGATAATCGATCACAACCAAACAGATGTGAAGAAAGCTACCGAGTCACCAGGTTAGCTCTGCTACCTAAGGGACCTTCAGCTCAGCATCCCGGCCCTTCATGTATCACTCAGAGAGAACCTGGGTCTCTTTCCTCGCTGATGTCTAAGTAGAGTGACATATGCCTAATTAACACGAGACAGGAAAACCAGAGGGAAATTTTCAGGGAACCGAAACTAGGGGAGACTGTAGTGGAAGACAAAGTACAGGAAACCGTGTTACTAGAGGAGACTGTAGAGGAAGTTGGTACAGGAAACCGTGTTACTAGAGGAGACTGTAGAGGAAGTCAGTACAGTAAACTGAGCTGGACGCCGACTTAAGAGTACCACTCCCCCCAACACACCAACAGATTTAGTCAACGGAAGAGAAATGTTTTCTCCAAAACAAATGGACACGTTTTCCAGGAAAGCAAAGCCCTTGTGACTCAGTACAAACAGTGGATTACCTCAGGAGTCACTCTTCCACAGGGCTATGTGTGCTGCATCCGTGCTTTAGGAAGAGGTAATATAGGTAACTTGGAAGAGAAGAAGGTGAGTCCAGCACCAATGCTCTGCTCATGTACCACGGCTCCTATACACAGTGACTGCGGACTATACGTGCTATGCACTTGAGTATACATGGACTACATACCATTTTTTTATCCGTCACTTCCTCTGGCTGTTAATCATAAATGCCACTACAGCTACTTTAAAAGTTGTATCACATTAATTTATTTTGTGGGTATGGGTGCCATGGCACATACGGAGGCACAAAAGGCACTTTGGGGAGAGAGTTTTCTCTTCTCACCATGTGGCTACCAGAGATGCTACTCATGCTGTCAGGCTTGGTGGCGAGCACCTTCATCTGCTGTGCCACGTCAACAGACCCCACAGTTTCTTTCTGAATGCATAACATGGTTTGGCATATCATTAGGGCTCAAAAAATTTGCTGAATAAATCCACCAGGAAATAAATATGAAAACTACAAGGGAATATGCATTGTAGTGGATGATGGAAGTCAACTTTGGCTATCTATATCTAAATTTGCTTCTGATTATGGCATTGGGGGAAGGAGGATGACACAAAACACATGAGATGCAAGCAGCTAAAAAAAGTGCGAACAGTAAAGAGAAGATATTCTATGTTCCCCAAAAACTAGAAGAGAGGAAATGACATAAGCCTGTCATTTTAAATCTTAAGTACTAGGCAAAGATGCAGGCATGACAGCTTGTGTATGTACTTCTGTGTCCATCACATGTGTGCAAGAGCCCAAGGATGTCACAAGAGGGCATCAGATACCCTGGAACTAGAATTCCAGACTGCCACATGGGTGCTGGGAACCAAGCTGAGTCGTTTGCAAAAGCAGAAAGCACTCTTAACTGCTGAGTCATTTTTCTAGTTCCTTCAGAGGTTGTTAGCAGCAGATGTAGATCTGAGGATTCGCGGGCATGGCTACAAAGGTCCTATGGCAATGGTGGCATGCCACCTGCTGAGGTCTGTCCAACCTTCACTATCAGAAGCATGTTGCTCATGTATGGATACAGAAATCCTGGCTGGGCCATGGGTTCCACTGACCCTGCCCAAGTATAATTCTCTAATCTTCTTGTCAATTGTGTGAGCTATACAACATCCATTATTCTCTTACTAAATTCCTACCTGACTTAACTTGTTCAGAGTTGATTCCATTGTTTGCACTAAGAAATTAGTAGCAAAGATTGGATAAATTATAAGCAACAACCTCTCAGGTAATGAAGGGCAATCTGTGCCTGGTTTCTGCTTAGGAGTGGCCAGTGGGTATTATATCAGTGCTCACAGAGACATTCTTAAATCCTCAGGGTGGAGACATGAAAGGACTAATTATCACCCTGGTCACGTGCAAGGATAGGGTGACTGACAGTGCTGCCAAGAACGAGGAGCTTATGAATCCAAGGCCATGAGGCATAGCACCTATTAGCTTATGGGCTTAAATAAAAGGATATTAGGGTGAGATCCCCAAAAACTATGCCCAGGGAGGAGACTGAAATGCAGGTACTATTCAAAACACAATCTAGTCAGGCATGGTGGTGCATGCTTATTATCCCTGCACTCACAAGGCTGAGGAAGGAGCATCAAGAATTCACAGCTAGGGGAGGGAGGGATAGTTCAGGGGTTAAGAATGTTTCCTGCTTAGTTTGGTTCTCAGAACACTTGTTAGACAACTAACAAATCACCTGTTAACGCCAGCTCCAGGAAATCAAGGAGCTCTTCTGGTCTTCATAGGCATCCATACAACTCACCCTTTGACATACTTAAATAAAAATTAATTTAAGTCACATGAGTTTGAGGCTAGCCTGGGCTACATAATAAAGATCCCATCCATGCCCTCCCTGAAAGAATTATTTTTCTAACAAAACAGCTAAGGAAGCCTTAAAAATATATATACAAGAGTTTATATCCTTCTTTCTTAACTGCAAGCGAGTAAAGTCTGTAATAATCAAATGACGACAGTAAAACTGAGGAGCGAGAAAGGAGAAAGAGGGCTGCAGACATGGCTCAGAAGTTAGGAGCACAAGCTGCTCTTGAAGAGGACCACGGCTTAGGTCCTAGCACTGCCACTGGGTGGCCCAAAGCTACCCACAACTCCAGCTCCAGGGGGATCTACCACCTCTGCCTGCACCAACAGCTGTACTCATATTCAAACCCACATACACACAGAGCCACACACACCTACACATAATTTTTTAAAAAAATCTAATAAGCAAAACATCTTTAGAAAAGAGGGCAAGAGAGGACTGGAATGAAGGTGTATGGAGGCTTTGAATTCCCCTGCTAACAAAGTAACCCTTCCACACTTAATAATGAGTCTGATTCAATAAAGTCCCCTTATAAGCACACACTAAGACCTTCCACATATACATCCTGACCAGTTAGCATCAGATCAGGGCACACTCAGAGACGGTAATCACAAAACACAATTCTGGTCCCTGAGAAGATAGACTATCAGAACTAAGTATACAAGGAGAGCCTGCGAGCTCAGACCAAGGAAGGAAGGGCACTTTTAGCTTCTGCTGGCCCTGTTAGCATAGAACTTGCCAAAATGTCTCAAATCTGATAGCCTCCATTAGCAGCTGAGAGCAGTTACAGTGTGTATCCCGTTGGCTGACCAGAAGGTGAATTTAATCATGGTCTAGGCTAAAGGAAGCCCAGATGCCAAATGTGTGTGTGTGTGTGTGTGTGTGTGTGTGTAAGTATGTATGCATGCATGCAGGCAGGCAGACAGACAGATAGACAGTGAGCAAGAATTCAAAACCTTGAGGGACACAAGAATAACACAAGTGAACATGTTTGTCACTCACACGGCCCTTACCCACCTTCTATTCACGAAACCTTAGAAGGACTTCTTACTCTAAGTATAAGAGGAGCACCCACAGCTCTGAAAAAGCCATCAAAGGCCTGAGATGCAGGCAGAGGTCTGGAATTAGTCTACCCATGTCCATTTGAAAGACAGAAGTAGCCAAGTGGTGGCACTGAAGCGCTAGTGGATGGGAAAGTGGGCATAGTGAGAGAAAGAGGTAGAAAGTAAGGAAGAGTCCTTAAATAGTCTGTGTCAGGGGCTGGAGAGAGCTCAGACAGTACAGAGCCTGCAGCCTAGGTTCAGATCTGTAACATCACTGTAAAAGGTCAGGGATACCACACACCTATAATCTCTGAAATAGGAGGATTCCTGGAACTTGTTTGAAAGCTAGTCTAACTAAATCATTGAGCCCTAGCTTCAGTGAGAAACCTTGTCTCAAAAAATCATATGGAGAGCAACTGAGGAAAGCCACAGATGGCAATCTCTGGCCTCCATATTCACTGGTGTGCATGTGTGCACGCACACACATGTATATACACATACCTACACCAGAATAAACGAAAGCATTAAAGTAAACAGTCTGCATGAATCCTTTGCAACAGTGAATGGATCAGGAGTCTTTAGGATCACTTTAAGGAGCCTATGAACTTGGGTCTACTGCAGCATTAAATTGAGAGAACCACTGACAGTGTCACTATAGAGACTTGGTGACTGGTAACTCTCCTTACATTTCCACTGACCTCTTCACTTGGGCCAAAATAATGCCAGTTCTTCCTGAGTTGGAGTAGGCCTGTGACCCCAAGGGCTGCCAGCCGAGTGCATGCCAGACTCTGAGCCCACCCAGAAAACAGCTTTTACACTGGCAAGCTTTATAAGGTTTCAAAGCTTAGTCCTCAGAACAACATCCCCCCCCTGGAAACTGCACCTCATAGCTACCCATTCTATTTCTACACAATGCCAGGCCAAATATATCGCCCAAAAATGATTGTAGAAATGTCAGCCAAGGTAGGTTATTAAGTGTCAGGAGAAATAAAGGTGTCGCATTTAGGCATAGGCATGGATGGAATCCAGAGGCTAGCTCTCTTTAGCATCTCCCTATACTACCAGGTCGAGAGGGAGAGCTTCCAGACAAGGAAGCACAGATATATAAAACCAGTAAGGGTGCAGACTCCAACAGAAACAGCTGGATCTGGGTGTATTTCCTGAAGTCAGAGAGTTATAAGCAAATGGGGGGTTGAGGGGGGTGGCGGCAATGGAAAAAAGTAGTGAATGCCAACTGTAGCCTAGGATCAGTGTATAACAGTATTGATCCATATTTATATTTGGTTCACTGATATGCACATGTACATACTTACAAATTTCAATTTATTTCCCTTTTCTTTCTCATTTTCCATAATTCTGTAAAAGGTAAACTAGAGTGGTCAACTTTACTGCTGAGTCAACTTGTATCATGATATAAAAGTAAAAGTAATTATGGATGTCACCTAAAGGCTGAAGACTTAGCACTAAACCCAGCAGTCCATTGACCTGGGCTATCCATCCAGAAACACACTGCCATTTGTACAAGGACCACAATGAGGATGCGCATGAACACTGGCTTTCTTACAACTGGGAAAAGGAATACGCAGATGATTAAGAAGTAAGCTGTTACTTTTGGTGAAAGTATGATGATCAGGATGCTGGAGGAGAGAGAG
>LOJH01032033.1:0-14928 GCA_001685095.1 Ellobius talpinus
GAAGGAAGGAAGGAAGGAAGGAAGGCTGACTATACTTCATTTACTGATAATATATATGTGCTTATTCAAGTTCAATAAACTTGACTCTTCACATCCTTTAAACTGTCTTTAAAGCTGCCCTTTGGAGTAGAATTGATGTATAAAAGCTCATGTCGTTTTAAAACTCATTTGTGCCAGGCAATGGTGGTGGTACACGCATTTAATCCCAGCACTTGGAAGGCAGAGGCAGGCAGATCTCTGTGAGTTTGAAGCCAGCCTGGTCTACAGAGTGAGTTCCAAGACAATCAGGGCTGTTACACAGAGAAACCCTATCTTAAAAAACCAAAAAAACCAAACCAAAACAAACCTCATTTGATGTTTTGAAACCATCACCACAATCAAACTTATCAACAGACATACCTATCATTCCCAAAAATGTCTCCACGCCCTTTAAAAAAACTGTAAGAGTGTTTGCCTACAAGTACATATGTGTACCACATGCATGCCTGAGGCCCATGGAGGACAGAAGACAGGAGTAAGATCTCCTGGAACTGGAGTCATGAGCCACAGTGTGGGTGCTGGGAACCAAGCCAGGTGTCATAGTTAGGGTTTCTGTTGCTGTGAAGAGACTCCGTGCCCGCAGCAACTCTTAGAAAGTAAAACACTTAATTGGGATGTCTCCCTTCCAGTTCAGAGATTCAGTTATCAGCATGGCGGGACACAGCAGCAGGCAGGTAGACATGGTGCTAGAGAAGACATCTAGCGGAGACTCTGACATCTTAGAGGCAATAGGAAATGGTTTGTGACACTGGGCTAAGCTTAAGTGAAAGAGACCTCAAAGCCACCCCACAGTGACACACTTCCTCTGAAAAGGCCATACCCACTCCAGCAAATCCACACCTCCTGATAGTGCCTCTTCCTATGAGCTTATGGGGGCCAATTACATTCAGACTGCCACACCAGGTCCTCCGCAAGAGCAAGAGCTCTTAGTTGCTGAGCTAACTCTCCAGCACCCCCTTTACCCATTCCCAACCTTCCCTCCCCCAGCATTCACTCATGTGCTTTCTCTAATTAGATGTTACTTCACAGTTTCAGGAATTTATATTAATGGAAATCCTACTCTTTTTCTTCTAGCTTCTTGTACCCAGATATATATACATCATTGATCCACCCCAGTCTACCAGGTGACACCACACCTTTCCACATACAACCTATGACTTAGAGTAGCATACTGACGTGTCACCCGTGTGACTTAGAGTAGCGTACTGACGTGTCACCCGTGTGACTTAGAGTAGCGTACTGATGTGTCACCCGTGTGGCTTAGAGTAGCGTACTGACACGTCACCCGTCCGGGTCTTTGTTTATTATCGTACATTTGGATACATACAGTTTCTAAACTCCATCATGTGCTGTCATTTTTAAGCAATCCGTTGAATATTTAAATCATACGAAAACAGTTGTATCCTTCTGCTCCTACCTTCCAGGCTAGTGCTCCTCACCTTTTGTGCAGATCCAGATTGCCTCCAGCCAAAGGATGACTTTTGACATTCTTGTTCCGCAAGCAATGGATTCTTTCCACTTTGTGTATCTGGGAATGTCTTTATTTCACTTCCCTTTTTCAATGTTCTCTTCATTGCAGCATAGAATTCTAGGTAGAGATCCTCTTCACTTCATGTTTTATGAGTTTTATTCCGTTGTCGTCTTGTTTATATTGTTTCAAAGGAGAAATATGATACTTCCTTATGTTTGTTCCTCTGTGAGTTAAAAGCCTTCCTTCATCATGAGAGACAGAGGCAGACACACACACACACACATCATAGGCATGCACACACACACACACACACACACGAGTGTGGGTCGAGCTTTAAATCTCAAAATCTTCCCCCAATGGCATAGTTCCAGCAAGCCTCCACTTCCTAAAGTTTCCAGAACCTTCCCAAACAGAGCCACCAGCTGGAGACCAAGTATTCAAAGCACGAGCCTGTGGGAGACATTTCATATTCAAACCACAACACCGTATTTATGGATGTGAATTTACATTTTCATTAAACTTGGAAAAGTTGTTTTGTCTTGTTCTGATTTGGTTTGGTTTGGTTTTTTGAGACAGGGTTTCTCTGTGTAGCGCCAGATGTCCTGGAACTCACTCTGTAGACCAGGCTGGCCTCAGACTCAGAGATTCACCAGCCTCTGCCTCCTAAGTGCTGGGATTAAAGACATGTGCCACCACCGCTCAGCTTGGAAAACTTTTTATTTCTTTGATGTCAGAAGTTTATTTTGTTTTCTGTTCAGTGACATACAACTATATTGATATGGTATTTACAAAATCTCAGTAACTATTACATACTGAAAATACTAAATACTGAAAGATTTTTCCACTGGAATGTAGAATCTTGGTAGATATTAACCCATAGTAAGCTTTAAAAAATAAAATTGCCATATGGTTGGTGGCCTGTGCCTTTACTCCCAGCACACAGGAGCCAGAGGCAGCAGTTCTCTGTGAATTCGAGGCCAGGCTGGTCTGCAGAGAGAGTTCTAGGACAACCAAGACTACAGAAAGAAACCCTAAATTGAAAAACCAAATAAATAAATAAATAAATAAATAAATAAATAAAAATATGTAAAAATAGAAAATGAAATCAAGTAATTATGATTAAGTTACAAAAGTATGAAAACATAAAACATTGCTGAATGGTTGCAGTCTGCAAACTGGGCCACAGAAAGATGGGAGAGTTCCAACACTCGATTGCTTGTTTAACAAAGTAGTCTGGTGAGTTAAACCAATTATTACTGGAATCTGAGGGGCTGGCTCTGTTGGCATTTGCCCCATCCAGATGAGACTCAGTCTTTATAGGGGAGTTTCTAAATTAGAATATTCAAGAACTCATATCTGACTTGTGGGACCAAGTGAGCTGAGTCACCCTCGGCCCTGGAGGTGTGGTTAAATTAAATCTCTGATCTCTTTACAAAATTCTCCACCCACCCACCCCCTGCCCCTGAGACAGGGTTTCTCGGTGTAACAGCTCTAGCTGTCCTGGAACTTGCTCTGTAGACCAGGCTGGCCTTGAAAACACAGGGATCCTCCTGCCTCTGCCTCCCAAGTGCTGGGATGAAAGGCGTGTACCATCACCACCCGGCTTCTTAATAGAATTCTTAAAAGTCGATTCTTTACCTTTTCAGAGAACATCCTGGCAGAGCCAGAGTGTGTTGTACAGCATACCCTCCTCCCTGTTCCCTGATTCACATCATGTGAAAATGCACTAACTTTCAGCACACAGTGGGCATTATGGATTAAATTGTCCCAGAGAAGAAAATGAGCATCACCATTAGGACTTGAGGAAGTACCAAGTCCTATCACCAAATGTTTCATTAAAAGCCAATGTGGGGGCATTGAGAGGATGGCTCAGTTGGTAAGGAGCTTGCTTGCCACATAAGCATGAGGATGTGAGTTCAAATCCCAGCACTCATATACATCTTTTTTAAAAGTCCAGATTAGAGCCTGGTGTGGTGGCACACGTATTTAATCCAAGTGCTTGAGAGGCAAATGCAGGTGGATCTCTGTGAGTTTGAGAAAGCGAGTTCCAGGACAGTCAGGACTACACAGAGACACCCTATCTTAAAAACCAAATTTAGTGAGGGACCGTCTCAAAAAATACGGTGGGATATGGTAGAGAAAGACAACCAATGCCAGCCTCTGGCCTGCATATGCATGCACACGTACAAGCAGATATACATGTGTGCATATCACACACACCCCTGTCATGAGGAAATACATCAGCATATTTAATGCTTTGTTAGGTTTTACATTTGGAGAACTTTTGACCATGTTTTTCTTTAAATAAATTTCTGTCAGTTCTATCTTTTTCTTCAGTGACTCCATATACGCTGATAATTGTTAAGAGGCAAAAAAGTCACATGACAAGAAGAGATGCCAGATTATGCATCCATGTATTTGGGACATTTGCAGTCACCCTACAGCTCACCAACGATCTATTCCAGCAAAAACAAAAACCCTTGCTTTTCTTTGTTTCATCCTGTGTAATTTCTATTGTTCTATTTTCAAGTTCGTCCTTCTTTTCTCTACAGTATCGACCTGCTGTTAACCCCATTCTGTGTATTTTTCAAGACATTGTAGTTTTCATAAAAAAAATAAAAAAAATAAAAAAAAATTCTCAACCTAAATTTTTGGGAAGAGGGGCATCATGTGTAAGTATAATGTCTATGTGTGTATGTGTGATATATGTATGTATGTGCATGTGTGTGCAGGGGTACTTGCCTATGTGTGTGTGTGCAAGGCCAGGCAGAACATACTGGGTATCTTGCCCAGTTACTCGTCACCTTATTATTTGAGAGAGGCTCTCTTACTAAATGTAGAACTTTCTATCCCAGCTGGACTGGCTGACCACTGAGCCCCCAGGATCTGCTTGTCTCGGCCCCACTCCAGCATTGGAGTTACAGGCACATGCCACGGTACCTGGCTTTATGTGGGTGCTGAGGAACTGAACTTCCGGTCCTCAGGCTTGCACAGTTAGCACTGTGACCACTTTACAAGCGTTTCTCCAGCCCTCCACCTAGATATTTATCTCTCATGTCTCCAGCTACTGTTTGAAAATTTATGCGGTGCAATTATAATAATTTTTAATTGTATTATGGTTTATTTATTTGTTGTGTGTATGTGTGTGTGTGGGCACCTATATGCCATGACACGTGGAGGTCAGAGGAAAAGTTACGGTGTCCATTCCCTTTATCATATGGTTTCTGACCACTCAGGTGGCCAAGCTTGACAGCAAGTGCCTTTGTCTGAGGAACCAGCTTCCCAGACCCTAGCTACAATTCTTAATGTCTTTGCCTGCAAATTCTACCATCTGTCTCTTCTGACTTGGCTGTGAGCCAGTGGTTATTGTCCTCATGTTTTCCTACTTCGTAGCCTGCCTGATTATCTTTGATTAGATGCCAGACACAGTAAGTTTGACTCTGTTGGATGCTGGGTATTTTTGCATTCCTACATTTTGTCCTGGGATGTAGTTGAGTGACCCAGAAGTGGTTTGTGAGGGGCAGAGCAGTGGTCAGCACAGGGCTGGTTATTTCCACTACTGAAATAAGACCCCGCGAGTGCGTCCCAGGACATACGGGTTCGGAGCTTTCCATTAACTGCGGTGGGGACGGGCATCGCTGTAGGCTTGCTCCATCTCTGTGTTCCCTTTCCTCACAGACCTGAGATGCAGCACGCTGTCCCTGTCTTCTCTCTGGACTCCTCCTATGTGTTTCAATGCTTCAGTCTCCCCAGACTCTCAGCTCTATCTCTGGAACTCAGGGAATCTGTCACAATTCGCACCAACTCCCCTGTCCTTGTTTGTTTTCTGTCCAGGAATTGTCACTGGTGAACATAGTTACAGTGCCTTTAAAAGTATTGCTTGTTATGTTTTGTTTTTGCTATTCTTTCAAGAGGCAGAGTAAACCCAGTCCCTGTTACCCCAACCTGGCTAGCAGAAGAGGTAGCCCCATTTCAATGGGCATTGTCTAGTATGAAAGGAAGAAATGCAGAGGCTGACACAGATATTGCCAGCCCAGATTTTCTTTTAAAGTTGGACCGACTGTCCCAGGTCTCATCAGCTTCTAGCTAGCAGATCTTGCAGGCTTCCCCGGCTGTGCCTCCCCCAAGCCACTTGCCCTCAGCCCCATATAGGTCCTCTTGTAGACAATGCTGGGTGACTTAGATTTCTTGCAACCCAAATTCTCAACTTCTGCTTCCAGAAAATTCAGTGTACACTGCCACCTCACAGATACTCCTCTTGACCCAGACAGCAGTCCCAGGGCCTCTTCCCTGGCCATTCTATTGATATGACCATCCACAAGACCAAAAACTTTTTTCAAAATGACCATCTAGTTTTTTAGTGTGTATATTTGCATATATATATATATATATATATATGACTTTGAAGTTTTTGCTTTTTTGGCAAATATATCCAAAAATTAGTCCTTAAAATATATATTGCAGGGGAGGGAGAGATGACTCAGCAATTAAGAGCACTGGCTGCTCTTCCAGAGATCGCAGGTTCAGTTTCCAGCACCCACACAGGGGCTCACAACCACACATAACTTGAGTTATACAATATCTGATGCCTTCTTCTGGCCTCTGCAGGCACTGCATGTATAGCCTGTAAGTCTTCCCTTCTAGCAAGCTGGTTTTCTCAGGCATTTTGTGATGTGTACTCTCTCCAGTGATGGAGAACTAATATAGACAGCTCCCATAATGCCATCTACCTAAAACCTCCTTTATTTCTTGGACAGCCCTTCAAGGTCTCTTTTCTCACACCTCATTTTTGGCCCTTGGAGTCTGTTGCTCTCTTTGGTAAATGTCCCCCCACCTCACTCTGCAGGTCCTGCGCTGTCATTGCCTCCTCTCATGCTCTCCTACCTGCCTCCCATCAAATGCACACTGTGCATTCTCCTCTCAGAGACAAAGCCATGGCTTTCATTGGCCATTTTCTCTGGTGTCCAGCCATTGTGGCAAGGCAGCAGCCCTGCCCCAGTTCAAATGAACTATCATTCACATTGGGTCCCTCAATGCCTTCTCAGCCTGCAGGAGAAGCCTCCCCTACCAACCATGAAGGCCCGAATGACTTCCTTCGGTCCAAAATTCCCAGTTCTTCTATGGGACAAAGTTTGAGAATCAGTGACCAGAAAAGAATCTGCTACTATGTGCTGCTGGGGGTCGGGTGGTGGAAATTCTCACTTTCCTACAAAGCACACAGCAGGCTTCTTCAGCCCTGTTCGGGGTTGTCTTCTCTGTCTGCAGTAACTGCAGGAGGTCAGGAGAAGCAGGGCATGAATATCAGCCTGCATGGGACCAGTCAGTTCCATGCCCAGTGTCCAAGTGGCCTTTAATCACACACAAATATGCCTGCTCTTCCAGCTCTGAGAATGGTCAGGGGACTCCACTCGGGAGACAGGTCTTTGTAGAACCATGGCAGGAGAGCTTTCTCAGGATAGAGGCCCAGGAAGGGCTTCAGACACTCCAAGGAGAACCAGAACATGTTAGGCAGCCAGCGACTCTATCTAGCTTACTACTCTTAGCCGAGGAGGGGGCTTGCCTTCTTAAAAAATTGAGAAGTCAGATGGCAAAACAAAGCAGAACAGAATGAAAATAACAACAAGGCTATCCAAAAGGAATCATCTGAGCTGCAAAGTCTGAAATACTTACTTGATGGGTGCTTTTTCTTCTTTTGCTTTCTTTGTATCTGGAGGCCAGAAGACAATCTTGGCTGTCATTTCTCAGGTTTCATCCACCCTTCCTTGGCTTAAGGCTCCCCAAGTAGGCTAGACTGGGTGGCCAGTGACTGACTCTCCTCTCAGTGCTGCGGTTACAACATAACAGGGTTTTTTGTTTTGTTTTGTTTTTTGTTTTTTCATTTCTTTTCTTAACATAAGCTCCAGGGGTTGATCCCAGGCTCTTAAGTCCTTATGCAAGCTGACTCCTTATGACAGCTTACTAGCTGTCCTTACTAGCTGACTCCTTATGACATCTGTGGTCCCTTATTAGCCTCTTCTGAGCACAGTCATCTCCATGTCTGCAGTAAGCTTGGAAAGGGAGACACATGAAGACGGGGCAGGCACCTTGGCTTCAGGTTCCAGCCACCCTCTGCTGACTGGACTGACCGGCTTGGGCCAGGAAGCTCCAGCTGCTCTCCTTCTGTTTCTTCACCCAGGGTCTGTAAAACATGGCCACATTGGATCCATTTTGGTTTCTAATCCTGAAGAGCTTTGGTCCCTGGCTTGTTAGTTTACCATTCCTAGCATCCTCCACATGCCTTACATTCAGGAATATCTTTGAACTGTAGTAGTTGTCTTATGATCAAGAAGTCAAGCCCCAGGCTGGAGAAATGGCTCAGCAGTTAAGAGTACTGACTGCTCTTCCAGAGGACCCGGTTCAATCCCCAGCGCCCACATGGCAGCTCACACCTGTCTGTAATTCAGCTTGAAGTGATTTGACACTCTCACACAGGTCTAAATATAGGCAAAACAATGCACATAAAACAAAAAGAGTAAATCATGAAGAAGAAGGAAAAGAAGAAGAAGGAGAAGAAAACAAGTAGTCAAGCCCCAAGCTCTACCAAGATTGTAATCCAAAGTGACTCCGAGTCAGTGAGCTGAGACTCTTTGCTGGAGTAAGGAACTTCCTGCTAGTGAAGAACCACGCCTTTCTAGGTTAAGCCTTGGCAGTTCTTTTGTTCGCTCTTGGCTGCTTTACAGACTGGCATTTGAGCTGAACTTGAAGGATGAGTCATGTTTGGACTTGCAAATGTGAAGGGAAGGTGCATCTTCCCGAAGAGCAGTCATTAGCGTGGGGCAGAGGCACATATGAGCCACCGCGAGGCCCCATCGAGAGCCGCGAGTCCAGAAGAGAGCCTTGCAAAGGTGAGCAGTCAGGGCCAAAGACCCAAGCCCAAAAGACAGTGAGAATGATCGCGTTCACAGAAACATGGATCCTGGCAGACGCCGAGGTTCACGTCTGCTTGAGCTTATTGCCCATCCCCACTGCCTCTGTGTTCCCAGCCCCCCTAGGGCCTTGTGATCATTCTGGTCCTGGACTACAGGGCCACAAAGTGAAAGCTGGCCTCTGCATCCTTTGTCCTCAGCCTGCTGGGAAGCAGCCCAGGGCCTGAGGGGAGCTGCCTTGCAGGCCCTTGTGGGAGTTTTCGGCTCATACTGATACTCAGGGATGGACCTGGACGTACAGTTTGGCTTACATCACGGCTATTCAAACTGTCCATGATATAAGGCCAGTTTAAATCAAAAGTCTAACATAACACAAATTGATATGTTTTATTTTTGGGTGTGTGTGTATGTACGTGTTCACTATGCATGCGCATGTGCATGTATTTGCACCTGGAGGCAGAGATTGATATTGGGTGTCTTCTATCTCTCTTCTCTTTATGTTTTGAGACAGGTGCTCATCCTGGAGCTCAGGCTAGACCTGCTGGCCAGCAAACTTTACTTACTGAGCTAGCCTTCTCTCCAGCCCCTGTCGTTTTCTTTGGTTTGGTTTTGAGGTAGGGTCTTGATATCTCTCCCTGGATAGGCTCTAACTTTCCACTCTCCTGTCTCAGCATCCCAAGTTCTGGGACCACAGTTGTGACCACCACTTCAGATCCAAAATGCTTATGCAAAGGTATCTTTATGTAACATAGGGCCATGTAAATTGAATATATTTTTAAAATATATTTAAAACAATTTTTAAATAAAATAAAATTTTAAATAAAATAAAATGTTGCAAAATAAAAAAAAACAAATGAAGCAACTAGAATATAAACCCAACTTTGTATTGTATTTGTAATTATTTTATCCATTAGACTTTGTCAGATTGGTGCTGTTTCTAAATTCACACCCCACTTTCTACACCCTGTATTCCAAGAGAGCATTCTTGGAGCTGCCCTGGCCTGTCTTACACCTACTTCCCCTGCGGGACACCATTCACTAGGCACTGGAACAGAGGTGAATGCTCCTCTCCTGCTCAACCCATCACCTGTTGCTTGTGTGCTCCAAGAGGAAGGATAGATTGTGCTTTTCTTGTGACAGGTCTTCTCTATGTGGTCAAGGATAGCCCTGAATTCACAATCTTCCTGCCTCAGCCTCCTGAGTGCTGGAATTTCAGGAATGTCCCACCATGCCCAGCTGGACTGCACCACATAATAGCGTATGCCCCCCAGGGAACTGGAGAGCTGTCACAGAGGATCGTGGCAGTTTGCTGAACTCTACTGGATGTCGAGCACAGGACCCAATGTTTCACCAGCACTGCCCCATGCATCACAGGACCACCACATGGACCTAGCAATGATTTCCTTTCTCTTCAGAAGATTTGCCAAGTCTTCCGCTAGTGTAAGGGACCGGAACAGTGGCTCTGACTGGTGAGGAAGAACGGGGCTCTGGCTGGAATCTGCCTTGGTGCTTTCCAGGCTCTTCTGGAAAGCCTCTGAGGCTTGAAGTGGGGAAGTGATGTGCCGAGACTTCAGCCTGGACCCGGGCTGCATGGAGGGAAGTGGAAAGAGGCTGGAGATGTAGCTAGGCTGATGGAGTGCTTGCCTAGCAGACAAGACATCTCACATAATTCAGGCATAGAGGGTAATTCCTTCTGTGTAATTCCCATACTTACAAGGTGGAGTTAGGAAGAGAGGAAGTTCAAGGTCATCTTTGGCTATACAGTGAAAGCAAGGCCAACCTGAGAAGCCTTGGTTCTGTGCTGTGGAATTCTCCTCTGTCTGCTGTGAATGTTTTATTACCATTGGTTAATAAAGAAGCTGCTTTGGTCTATGGCAGTGCAGAATACAGCTGGGGGGAACTAAACTGAATGCAGGGAGAAAGAAGGTGGAGTAAGGCACGTGCCATGTAGCTGCCAAAGGAGAAAGATGCCGGAACCTTATTGGTAGGCCACAGCCTCATGGTGCTACATAGATTAATAGAAATGGGTTAATTTAAGATATACGAGTTAGCTAGGAATAGGCCTAAACTATTGTCCAAACAGTGTTGTAATCAATACAGTTCCTGTGTGATTTTTCAGGTCTGGGCGGCCGGGAAATGCATGAGCAGTCTCCATTTATAGTCCCGCCTTACCTGACAACAAATCTTTGAGCCTGGACTGTGTGTAATGGGATGTCTAGAGCTGCGGAGTCAGACCCTGTCTATTGTGGCCTGAGGGCATCTTGAGGTCTAGGTTTTGCTTTCACCTCTGTTGGTCAGAGCACAGACATCTGTCCTTTAGAGAGACTGGTCTCCAAAAAGGACTCTAGACTTTTAAGGAAAAGATATGTGTATGTTTCTGCTGTGCTGGAGGTCTCTGCCTGAGCCCAGGTGGGCAAAAGGAGGGCTGAGGCATGGAACTGAACCGGTATCTAGGGCCACACACAGTCTTGAGCCTTGGCTCAGTCTTGGAGGTTCAGAAGACTGAGATATTTCACCAGCCTGGAGGAGTATGGTGCAGGGCCTGGGGACAATAATGGGCTAACTTAAGCACTGAGACTAAAGAATTCCAACACTGGATTAAAAAAAAAAGGCTTGGTTTTAGTGGTACCCGCATTTTATATCAGCATTCATGAGGCAGAGCCAGGAAAACCTGTGAGTTTGAGGCCAGCCAGGGGTACCTAGTAAAATTCCATCTCGATACAAACAACCTGGTAGGTCCGACTCTTGGAAACGTTACCAGAATGACCCTCTGGCTTAGTTTAATTCTGAATCTCCTCTTCCTCTGCAGGTAATTATTTGAACTCAGAATACAGGAACAAAGAGCTCACATTTAGTGTCCCCATGTCCAGAAAGTGGATCCTTCTGCCCGGTGAGCACAGCAGGCCCCTCTGTGGCTTTGCCTTTCTTCACAGGACCTGGTTTGGCAGGTCCCATGGCGGACACTCGTCCTGCTCCTGGCTCCTCTGGGCTGCTCTCTGTTCCCAAGTTCACCCCTCCTTCGCTGTAGGCTGCTCAAGGGCAGAAAGCATTTCTGTGTCCCTAACTGGAGGGGGGTTGGGAAGACCCCCCTAACCTGGATGGGGGTTGGAAGACTCCCCTCCAGGTTTAGTTCCAGTGAGGCCTGAACGAGGCGGGCGCCGCTTCAGACCTCTATCTGCAGCTCTGACAAAGGCCCTTCTGATTAGCGTTTCTCATTAGCCCAAAGGTTTATTTTTCAGGCAGCTTTGCTCCATGACTCAGTTTCTGGCCCACAGCCAGGAGGCCTTGTGTTAGAAAGTGCTGCAGAGGAGGCCTCAGGGCCTTGGCCTGACCTCCCTCCCAGCCCTGCAAAAGCCAGTTCGCCTGTACCCCTTCCTAAGCGAGGTCAGGGAATCGGCATTCTTAGGCCTTCAAATTGAAATGATGTCAACATTTTAAATCATTGACCCAAAGAAGAAAATAAAAAATTATGTGGCTATCACTGCTATATCTCCTCTGTATGTTTTAAATATAGAAAGCAGGAAGCCGAACATCTGGCAAGAGAGGTTGTGTGCTGACTGTGGTGGAAAGCCAGAAGAACCACGAATTAGTCAGAGTAGAAAATGACAGTTTTCTCTTACTGAACAATACTTGGAGACAGGACTGGGGAAGTTGGAAGATGGCTGTTACAACACAGGTTGTGTTTTTCCAAATTCAGTCCTTCAGAAATTCTCAATGAAAAAAAACCTAAGAAATAAATTTCAGTTTATTTAAAGACATTTTAGAGTGCAAAATGAAATGAGCCAAGCCTTTTAATGCCAAAATGCAGCAACTTGCAGAGGTCTGCTGGAGGCCCGGAGTCGGCAGGCAGCAGAGTTCAGTTAGAAGGTCGATTTCTTTTTAACTTGTAAAAATAACGGGAGGCAATGGCTTAGTCAGGAAAAACCCTTGCCATAAAGTGTAAGAACTCAAGTTCAGATCTTCTGGCACCCACATTTAAAATACCAATACAGGCCTGGCATGGTATCACAGTGACCCCAGTGCTTGGAGGCAGAGGCAGTAGATTCTGGGGGCTGGGAGGCCAGTCTAGCCACATAGGTGAGCTTCAGGTTCAGGGAGAGACCCACTCTATCTAAAAAATAAAGGAAAAAAAAGATACCAGTATCAACTTCTAGCCTCCACATGTATACACTTCGGCACGTACACATGGGGGTGGGGGATGGCAACTTTAAAACTGTTTTTAAAAGTCAAGAAGGATTCATCATACAAGGTATAATTGAAAATTTAAAAAAGCTTGAACTCTGATATTGCCGGTGGGGAACATGGTGGCCCAATCACTCTGGGACGCAGTTGTATAAGAAGTTAAAACTGTTAAATATGGAGCCCAGCTATTCCTAAATATCCATCCAAGAACAAAACAAAGCAAGAACCTACCAAGTGCTCATGACATCTGGGAACACTGGAAGCAATGCCAGTGTCATGAGCCAGTGAGGGAATAAGCATTTGTGAAATAATCGGGGCATGGTGGTGGACACCTTTAAGCCCAGCACTTAGGAGGCAGAGGCAGGGGGATCTATGACAGTTCAAGGCCAGCCTGGTCTATAGAGTTGAGTTTTAGGGCAGCCAGAGCTATAATATAGAGAGACTCTATTTCAGAATACTAAGCCAAGGTGGAATATCCGTTCTGAACAATATTCTTCAGGATTAAAAGGGATAAGCTGCAGGTACCTACGATAACAGGGTTGAGCTTCAGCCAATTGATGCTGAGACGGAAACCTGACAGAAAAAGAGAACATTTTGTCTGATTCCACTTAGGTAAAACTGCAGACAGTACACAGCCATCCTAGCCATAGAAGGCAGGCCTGAGGCTGTCTGGGCTGGGAGGGAGGTCTTGCAAAGGTGTTTCCGGAGACTCTAAGGGTCCCGGGGACATTCGATATGCTGACTGTGGTGCCAGTTTCGAGGGGGTGTACATATATATGCCAAAGCTCACTGAATAGGGCTGGAGATGTAGCTCCTTGAAAGACCGCATGCTTGGTGTGCAGCAGGCCATGGGCTATCCTGCTAGCACACACAAGGAAACCTTACCGAAATGCCAAACACTGTGCGTTAATTCTATCTAAAATGAGCAATGTCTATAGATGAGGAAGAACATGTTCTATCCCAGCACCACACAGCAACTTTCGGAAAGGATCGCTCACAGCCCCGTGGTAGGTGCTGTCTGCCAGAGCTGTCTAGGTTGTGTCAGGTCTTTTGCCTTTCCGTATATATTTTAAAATCAGTTTTTCAACTTCTGTAAGACAAGGCTGCTGGATTTTGCTTAGCACCAGATTGGAATATAAATCAGTGAGGGTTTAACATCTTGCTAATCGTGAGTCTTCCCACTTCAAATGAGGTGTGCCTTTGACTTAGCTAACTGCTGTCTGATTTGTGTTGTAGGGCTATCACAGTTCCCTGTTACAGGCCCAGGAAGGTCAACCATGACCCTCACCCAAGCATGCCATCCCCAACCTCATCTCCAGGACCTGGATGTGATCTCATCTGGAAAAAGGGGGCCTCTGCAGATATACTTAAGTATCTTGGGAGAATCATTCTGGGTTATCCAGGTGGCCCTAAAGCCATAAAGCTCCTATGTGAGGAGCAGGTGAAGAGACCAGGAGAGATGCGGGGCCAGGGAGAAGAGGGTTGGTGACCGTGGAGGCAGATCAGCGCTAATCAGTGTTTCAGCAACAAGCCAGAGCACACAGGCTCTCGGGTGCCAACAATGGTGGATTGCCGCCCTCCTAGCTGCTGCTCAGACTTCTGAGCTGAGAGTCCAGTCCTGGAAGTCACCAGGTTTGACAGTGTGTTGCAGCTGCCCTGGCACTTGGGCTGGTCACATTCCTGGGCTTTACACCCTGTGTCTTACCTTGTAGATGCCAGGACAAATGGCGTTGCCTTTGCGATTTCAAGTTTGGATTGCTGGTGTTTGTAAGGACAATGGAAGGTTAGGCATGGTGGTGCCTCGGAATTCATGAAGCTTAGATAGCTTCAGGCCACCCTGGGCTATAGAAGGAAGATACTCTAAAAACCAGAGAAAGGAGAAGAAACAAAGGAGACAAGAGAGATGGGGAAGGAGGAAGAAGGAAGGTGGGAGACAACTGATTTTTATATATTGCTTCCTCTCTGCTAAACTCACTTTTTAAAATTTTTTTTTCATTTGTGAAAAATGAATTCTTTTCTCATACAATCTATCTTGACTACAGTTTCCCCTCCCTCCCTCTATTCCTCCCAGTCCCTCTTCTCTGGCCCCCTCCCTTCCGTAGCCATTCCTTTTCTGTCTCTAATTAGAAAACAACAGGCTTCTAGGAAATAACCAAACATGACAAAATGGAATATAATGACCTAAAACAAAAACCATCACACTGAAGCTGGACAAGGCAACCCAAAGCTCATTTCTTAGTTTCGGTAGGTCTTGTTTTTGCTTTTGTTTTGTAGATCTTATCAAGTGTGTGTGTGTGTGTGTGTGTGTGTGTGTGTGTGTGTGTGTGTGTG
>LOJH01032034.1:0-11229 GCA_001685095.1 Ellobius talpinus
TTCTTTATTAACCAATAAAAGTAACACATAGACAGATAACCCTCCTCCATCAGAACTATGATTATTCTCAACTTAAAAATGAGTTAACTAAGGATCTGAAGCCCATGTAACTTACACAGAGCCACACATATCAGATGTGTTAATAAAACTTAGATGTGAATAAAATCTGTTTGACCCCCAGGATATAACACACATGCACACAATCACACACACTCTGATCATCCCTCCCTCCCTCCCTTACACATGTTCATGACCCAGTGCACTGGCTTTCCTTTTACGTAGTCAGCTCTATGGCTCACCCTGAACTTACAGCTTGTCCTGTATCTCTTAGATGATTGGGAAAAGGAGAGATTTCGCAAACCAAAGGTAGGACTGAAACGGTCTCAAGGTTTATCCTAAAGACTACAGACAGTAGCTGACTAAACCTATAAGAAGAACAGTTATACACAGAGATCATTTTTAAACTATGTTTAAAGTGACGTGATCATCTTCCATTCGGTGGGTGGTTTTACGCTCTTAGATTTAGGTAGTAGGGTAGCATGACTCAGAGCTTGAGTCTGAGAGGCAGACAGCAAGATCTTGAGCTTTAACTTCATCATGGTTGAGTGTGACGACCTTGGCCACCTAACATACTCTTTATCTGCAAAGAGGAGATTGGAGAACCCCAGCTTTGAGTTGTGTGAGGATTACATGGACAAATTCCTGTACGAAATTAGGATAGAATTTGGCGGGGGCCAGAGTACTAATAAATGTTGTGGATTGGCATCTCCAGGGGCTGACGAGGAAGCCCACAGCTGCACAACTGCTCATCTGTTCGTTTCCTTACTCGGTGCTTAATTTCTTTCTTCATTAAAAATTTACTAATTATCTAATAAATAGTAGGCACTGTGCTTGATGATATGGCAGATAAAGTGATTGATGGGACAATGATGTGGTTTAAAAGACCTCAGGGCTCAACAGAAAGATACAAAAATGTGTAAAAATAACTATAGCGGTTGGAGGTGTTGCTTCCTAGTATGTGGGAATCATGGATTCTATCTTCATTCCCACACAAAATGAAATAAAAGTTAAAACAAGAACAATAATTATAGCACAGAATAGAAATGCTTAGTGCAAAAGAGTTTCAGATATTGCGGGGAAGAGTTCTACAGACAGAGTCACATCATCAACTTCCAGGACCAGCTCAGTGCTACAGACCAAGTCTGTCCTTTCTGTCTTTATTAGCAAATTATTAGAAACATGCTCGTGGTTAGGAGTGAGAGAGTGAG
This sequence comes from Ellobius talpinus, assembly GCA_001685095.1. NCBI lineage: Eukaryota > Metazoa > Chordata > Mammalia > Rodentia > Cricetidae > Ellobius > Ellobius talpinus. Next base: position 1,269 of record LOJH01032034.1, read on the forward strand.
AGATGTGTGTGTGTGAGAGAGAGAGAGAGAGGGAGAGAGAAGAGAGACATTGATTCTAGCCTCATTTCCATATTTGAAGCACTTTTTAAAGTCACATACATTTAAATGAGCGACATTTGTTCCTAATTTGTCAGCATTATTATTACTTCATTTTAAAAAATAGGCTGTGATTTACAAATTTTGGTAGCTAGCTAATGTGCTGTTAACCCTTAAATTTTCTTTGCTTTTAAAATTCACTTATTCTTTCAGTCTTTTGAGTATTTGAGCCACATAAAATGTTTACAATATGCCACAGGAGTGTGATGATTTACATTAAATCAGAACTCAAATGGCTCCTGATATTTTGTTACTAATCATGACACCATAAAAATTGTCCTCAGGAGAAACACCTAGGAAGGATTTTACAGAAGGCCATTACATGTCAGAGAACGTTTTCCTTTCAAAATCAGTGCTAAGAAATATTAGGAAGTACTGAGCTCACAAATCATAACATAAGCACACTTCAATGTGGCTCTAAGTAAGATGGAACATCTTTATCCCCTTTCAGTTTCTGCAAAGGCAGAATGTCCCTGCCTGTGCTTTTCCCGAGTGAGTTGTCACGACAGCCTAACATAAGTGTGTGTGCCATGCTACAGTAAGAAAGCTAACTTTGGAAGGAGAGGAATTCAGATAACCTTGTGGAGCCGAGGAAGCTGTGGGTCTGCATTCTGCTATGAATATTTTGAAAATGACTCAATTTTAAAATGAGTGGTATTTTATGGCTGTAACGGCTTTGTGAGTCACTCAGGTTCCAAAAGCTAGTAATCGCAATTTCTGAGAAGAGCATTAGTGTAGTTTTTGCCCTCCTGCTGGTCCCCAGGCCTGCTGCTCATTCACTTCTAGTCCCTGAGATGCATTAGTGTGAGCGCTGAAGACAGGCAGACACCTTGAGGGCAGATACACTAATATAGTTTCAAAGTATCCCTTCCTTTCATCTGCTCACTTACGGAGAAAATGGAGCATGCCCCAAAGGTGCTCATGTCTGCTTTTTCAGTCTTTGGAACAGAAGCCACTGACCCCGAGCTAAGCACATCCTGGATGGGCCCACCACCTTACCTTTAAAATCTATGACCTTAAGCTGAACATGCTCAAAAGTATTCTGCTCAGACATGGCAAGCCTCAAATTCTTACCCATGTACATGAGTACAGACTCTTTAAATAACAACCCCACACTTCCTTTGTTAGACAGGAGATGCTGCTTTGTGAACGAGTCCCCAGTCTATTGGCAGCAGTGTATCCATGCTCTTCCCGTTTTGACGGCTTGGTCCTGCTTGCTCTTGGCTGAAACTCACCAAGAGACAGCCCATTGCATTCAGATGTAGCATTTATCTCAGTCAACCCCTACACTGTATTTCACGATAGAGTTTTGAATAAACATGCTGTGTAGGCAGACTGAATACTTCCTCCATGGTTGTTTACCCACTATTTCAATTTATTTATAGCATGTGAATTTTTGGTGACGGCACAATGAGTGTCTAAAGAACAACCCAGAGTAAACTCAAGTCATGGTTAGTCCACGCTTCAAGAGAAAACTTTTAAAAACCAAAAACAAACTCTATTAATAATGTTCCATCAGAAATGTTTCAGCTATTTCTGTGATATACCCCAGGGCAGATATTACAGAATTCTAAGACAGTTTTATAAGCACAGGTTTACAGGGATTATAGGGTTCTCAAACACCCAGATAATTTCAGAACAAACTTCCAGCCTCTAAGGTACTTATTGCATTAGGATAAGACTTAAGTAAGGTGAGCACACTTCATTCTTGGGCTTCATTTCTGCTCATGCAGAGAAGCCTGGCACTCCTGGAGTATGCTTTGCTACTTCGTTACTTACGGTTGAGGGGCAGGCTCGCGTTCGTTGTGCCCAGTTTATTGGCAGCCACACAGGTATAGTTGCCGAAATGCTCCTGTGTCACATTGGTCACTGTGAGGATGGATCTTGTGCTAAAATTCTGAATGATGATTCCTTGTTGGCCATTGAAGAGCCTGGAAGACAGAATACACTCTAGTAAGTATGGATCTTGAACATCAGTTCCAAATTCAGCTCAGTCAGGGTTGCTATATCAGTTTAAACCAAGTTCAGCTTAGGCAGAATTGTTATGGAAACTACAGTGTAACTTCTACATGGACCTCAGCAACATGGTGCTATCTCTGTTCTGTAACACTTCTCTTACTCTGGTGGATTTGAAGAAGGCAGGCTTGAGAGCTGTCCTTTCCTCTGATGGATTAGTCTGCTACATGACAAGCCAGACTGTGATCTGCGTGGGTGCTCTCCCTAGTGTATGAATTAACCCAGGAGAGCAAATGCTTCTCATCTGTCAAAGCCCAGGAAGAAGAAAAAGGATAGAGATACAGACACTGGCCCAAAAGCTGGGTCAATCGCATCTGTGTAAGTTGACTGGTTTATAGGAGCCTAAGACATTTTGGTTGACATTCATGGGTAACTCCTCTGAAATCATATGTTACAACTGTGATAGGATTCAAGTCAAAAGTCAATGCCATATAGCTGTTGCCATGGACAACCAAAGCAGAGATGACTTCCTTCAACCTAGAGAGAAAATCATAGCAATGCGGAGAGCATCCCAAAGCCAGCAGCACATCTGTCCCATTTTAGGATTGACTTCTCCTTGATACTACTGACTTTCTGAATGTGTCTTGCCAAACACAGCATCTCAGGCTGTCATTCAAGTGAGCTGGCCTGGCTCCATGTTTTAGTAACAGGTCACATCTCTCCTTTTCTGCCTCTTCCTGATTCAACCCTTGGCACTCACCTCCTACTCTTCCTGTTGCTCAGACCTCATGTCATCTGGTCTGTGTTTTTCTATTGTTTCTTAAAGGACTCTCTTCCCTGTGCAACCTACTATTTCATTGTTCTTCAGTTGGCACATACATGAGGTTTCCTGGACAGACTGAATTTTTTTTTGAAGCTCCTAAAAAAGTCCGGAGTACAGGGGCATGCTTTGTATGACGTTGGAATTGTGCGCCATTCACAGTGGTGTCCCAAGTACATGTATACATAGGTCAATGGAGTCAGGGTACATGAGATGAAGCCAAATGGAAGGTGTTTTCTTTATAAATATAAGTTCTGCCTCAATGAAGATAAAACCAGCTTTTATCTTTTGTTTGGTTTAATCTTATTTAAAAGAGAGACAGTAATACAGGGTGGGTAAATTTCTCCTGCAAATGGCCAGGTAGATTTTCCTCTCATGTATGTTTCTGTACCATACATGTCTGATCATGAAGAAACTCATACATGGCCTCCATGGAATATACACTGACTTATGCTCTCTAGCTTGCACTGAATCACGACAAACCATTCTACTTGTAATAAAAATCAGAAGTAGTAAGATATGGTTACTCTGGGCATTACTTCAATTTCCTTAATGGTTGAATTTGACTTATTCAAAATGTAAACTTTAAACAGATTAACAAAACTTTAGTAGAATAAATATTAAACAAAACTTAAACTTCAGCAGTAATAGTGATCCCCAATTCTAAATAAGAATATAGGACAAAAATATTTCAAAATGAAAATGTGTGCTAAATTCCTAGTGCCTTATTATATGCTTTCTTGCCTCACATTAATAACCTTTAATCAATTGATTAATTAATTAATATAATTTGATGCCTGAGATTGAACCCAGAGCTAAGTGAAAACTCTACCAACTGGGCAACATCTACATGCATCCCTTTAAATACTTTATTTGAAAATGATTGTATATAATACATGTTCAGATCAGTTTCATTTCCCTGCCTGCATTGGTACTGGGGTTTAAGTCACTGTGGCCATGTCTGGTATAGATATATTTTCTGAGGGCTCTGAAATTTCCTGGATTCCTGAATTCCCAATGTGCCCCCAAACCATAACTGTCTTGTTGCTACAGAACTGAGAAGAAACGAACTAGAATCTTCTGCTCGAATTCTGAGATGCTCTCAAGGGAGTGCATTCAGAAGCTCTCTTGCTTATCTTTGCCATGGCTTTCTCTCTGGGTGCGTTGGCTTTCAGTTTCCTGCTCTACAGATGTCACTGAGTCATGCACCAGTGTGCCCACGCTCTGTGCAGCCCCTGCTAGAACATCCCAGCAGTAGCATCTGCACTGTTATCATAGCAGCACTGGAGAGCACCAGCCCACCAGCTGGGAGATGATGAGGATGCTGAGAGAAAAGCATCTTCCCTCAGGATTGTCTCTGGGGGAAGCTGCTTTCCTGAAATTAATGAAGTCTATAGCTAACTTCCTTTTACAGCTGAAAGTTGGAGAACTGTTGATCCCGTGAACACCCTTAAGACATGCTCCTCCCCTGGAGTGCTTTGCAAAGCTGTCTTTGAGACAGTGCAACTACCAAAGTGGTTTGTGTGTCCAGAGGATGTGCCTCGGTGATTTTATCACAGGGAGCTTGGCCTGAGAGTTTTATCAAATAGTCAATCAATTCTGAAAACATTTGCTAAGTCATTATGGAGGTGGGGGGGTTCTATGTCAAGTGGTCAGAGACTAGATTATCATAAAGTCTGGCTTTCTAAGGGCTGAAACCAAGGAGAAGCAGCAGCTCTGGCCACAGATGAGCATTGAATGCCACAGTAAGGGCCCGCCTCAAAGCTCTAGCATGTATGACATGACTGTGATCAAAACCAAATAGTGACTATTTTAATTGCTGACTTATCTTTCTTTTTGAAAATTTATTTCAAGATGATTCTCTGTAATTATGTTTTTTTATGAAGAGACTTTCTTGGGTGAGAACCTAGGGACGTTGGTTCGGCACTGCTCGAGAATGCAAACGTGGGTTTGATCCCCAGCATTTTATAAGAGGGGTGTGACAGCACACACTTCTAATTAGAAGGTGGAGATAGGGCAAGACCTCTGAAGCTTCAGAGTCATCCTTAGTCATGTAAGAAGGTGGTGACTAGCCCGGCCAGGTGAGGTCCTATAGATAAAGAGATAGAGTCAGGTGGTGGTGGTGCACACCTTTAATCCCAGCACTTGGGAGGCAGAGGCAGGTGGATCTCAATGAGTCTGAGGCCAGCCTGGTCTACAGAGTGAGTTCCAGGACAGCCAGGACTGTTATACAGAGAAATCTTGGGTAAAGCCAAAAGAATAAAAAGAAACGAGATAGAGATAGAAATATAGATAATCATTCTCTTATATTGTTTTATACTGCCTGATGATTGGTTTCTTCTACCCTTTCCCTACCAGGAAGAGAATCTCTGCTGAAGTAGGAGTTAACGCCAGGCACCAGGCTTCCTGTTCCTGACAAGAACAGCCAGAGCGTGTGGTACTTACAAGGAAGTACCTGTCCATCTATCCTTGTTGATGTTCACCAAAAGAACTTGGGTATAAGTACCTTCAACTACCCAGACCCTGCTGTCCTCCACTCCTGGTACCAGGCGAAATTTGCTTCACATTGAGGCCCATGGCTCTGACTCTCTATCTTTTGCCAATGCCTAATAAATATGGGAGCTTCAGGCTGCTTGCTTTGCCAGCATCTTCTGTGACCTACTGAGAACCCAGCCCCACAAGGAATCACTGTATTAGAACAGGGTCCTGTAGTTTCCAGTGCCAGAGGCAACACATGGAAACCAGGGGTACTTAGCCACCAAGTGATCACAAATTATGATCATTATCTCCTTTGGACTATAGCTATCTAAGGTGACCAAGAGAGCCAGTAGCAAAGTCACCAGAGAAAACTCAACAGCACAGTGTCAGCAACAATTGCTAAGACCTGCAAACATAACTGGGGCAGTGGCATTTTGCCTTGCTCAGTCTCAGGCCTCGCTCCGCTTTCGGGACTATTGCCTGCTCTTTCTTTCCAGGTCAATAAATGCCATGGGCCCAAAGTCATGACTGTATTTCTATTCTCACCATGCATGGGAATGCTTCACATATATGTGGAAGGTGGTAATTGTTCTCAATACATAACCGAAAATCTCCAGTATTTGTAGATGAACGTGTGGTGTCAAGATATTCATTCAGTGAACACTTGCTGAGAATATGAATGGATGTTCTCGGCAATCAGGGAAGATAGGTGTTATTAGTCCTAGTTCAGAGAAGAGGAAACAGAAGTTTAGAAGGATTAAGGTAATTCATCTTCTACCATCCAACGTTCAAATCGAGATCCCCTCTGACTGTAGATGTGCACCCAGCACAGCAGTTAGTGTTGACCTCTTCAAGCAGAAACTGGGTGTTGTGTTCAAGTCCGGGAGACAGATGCTTCAGGAGAGCTGAGTTGGGCCATGGAACAAAACCAGCCGAGCGAACGAACGAGCTGACATGGTGCAGCCACGCCAGGAAAGCTGGGCTCTCTCCAGGCGGAGAGTCTCACGGGGTAGACAGCCACGCCAGGAAAGCTGGGCTCTCTCTAGGCGGAGAGTCTCACAGGGTAGACGGTCACTGCGCAGCGAGCATTGATTCTGGGGGCTGACGAATTCTGGGACTCAGTTCTGCCATGAGTGAGGCTATGCTCACTGCTGCCACTGGCCTCCCCTGGAGTCGGTCTCTCAGGCTGCACATAGCTTGGGATGAGGAGCTACAAATTCTCTCATCTTCCCAACACGCACCCCACTGACAGGAGTGACGGCTGTGGCTTCATCTGTTGGCCCACTTGGAGGGGGGAGGAAATAATCTCTCCTCATGCAACGTGGTCCAGAATGGCAGCAAATCAGTCGTGGACCAAAAAATGTGACTTCTTTAGTTATTTAAACTGTCCCCAGAGTGCAAGTTCTAGTAGAGCTGTGGTGTGGCTGAGCTCAAACCTGGCCTGGCTGTGTAAGCAGCTGACCATCAGACACCTCCCCTCATGTGGACTTAGCTGCACATCTTCAGACATTTTTGTGCCTACTTGGGTTCCTGTCCCTCTTGCCTATGTGTGTGAAGCTGTTTAGTGAAAACATTTCTCAATGCCTTTCTTATTTATGGTATCCTAAGCACATTGTAGAATAGTGCTGGCCAGTTAAAGCATGGGCACACAGTGATTGTCACAGGCTTGGCTACGTGAATTAGGCTCTTACATCCTTATAAACCCCCATGCTTTCATCTGTGAAATGGGAGAAACTAGCCCAGTAGCCAACCACGGGCGCAAAAGTTGTTTTTAAATGGCGATGTGTACTCAAACGTGCACCTCAAACGTAGCAGACCAGAGTAGGACATGTGAAACCACTGTTCAGTGACAGGTCTGTTCCTTAGAAAGGACACACTGCTTCTCAGACCACAGCCACATATTCAATATTGGATATACAGGAAATTATTTTTTAAATGTTTAAATTATTTTTAAAGCCAGTAAGTGATGGCAAATATCACAGCATTGTGACTTCAGGACATGCCAAACTCAGTATCAGCCATCTGCCCATTATCAGTCTCATCCAGGCTTTTTGGGGGATCCCCAGGGCAGGCAAAAGAAACCAAAAGTGAAAAGGAGAAGGAGAGCAGCGAGAAACTGGTGGGGAAGGGAGTTCCACGGTCTGCTGCTGCAGCCACCTTTTACTTTACTGTGAGGCTTGACTCTTGAGGCCGCAGAAGAGTAAGGTAGCGTTTATTCCTGGGAGCATTCTGAAGACTATTGTGCATCACTGTCTGAGCCCTAAGGGATATCTATCTTTAGTTGTGCATCTGAATAAATTAATATTATTATAATACATTAGGATACTTTAATGATTTTAGACTTTATTAAGCTATTTAAAATGTATGCCTTGTTTACTCTATCAATTTTAATGAAATTAATAAATTTAGATCAGAGACTTTGGGACTGCTTTGTGAGGGACAGTTTGATTTACTTTGGGGGGACCTTTAAAGCCCCACATGGAATAAATAAAGGCTACAATACAGGGTCACCTCTCGCGAGTAACAGTGGGTCCTGTACCCCTGGCAACCTCGGCAATGACTGAATCTCTCCACTCTGCTTGAACTGTTTTCTTTTTTTATTGATTTTTATTGAGCTCTACATTTTTCTCTGCTCCTCTCCNTCTTGTCTTTTTCTACTTCCCATGTAGATTAGATCTATGTAAGTCACTCTTAGTATCCTCATTGTTGTCCAATAGCTGCGTGCCCAAGAGTTTAATGCTCAGTTTTTAGTACAAACATATTGTAAAGATCACAGTCACACAAAAGGAAGTCACAGGTGAGCAACAGAAAGTACTTTCTTTTTTCTCATCATGTTGGCGTTGGGTTGACATTGACTAAGGTGAGAGGATCAATTTGGATGTACTCTCTTTCCCATTTAAAAGGGACTTTTGGGAGATAAATCACTGGGTAAAGTGTTTGCCTTATTAGTACCTGATCTCATAAATTCGTGTTAATAAAACAAACAAGCCAAACAACAACAAAAGAGAAATAAAGCCAGGCATGGTGACATACACTTAAAATCCAACTGCTAGGCACATGGAGACAGGAAGATTCCTGGGGCTTGATGGCTGTCTAGACTAGCCAATCTGACAAGATCTAAACCCCTAAGAGACATTGTTTCTCAAAAACAGCGTGGACAGTTCCTCTGGAGTGATCAACCCAGGTGACCTCTTCTCCTGGTCATGACAAGACATGGGTGCACTTGTCTACGGAGAACCCCACACAAATGTGAGCTTGCATAGAGACGGGGATGGGGTGGTGGCCTTAGAATTGCTACACCCATAACTCACTTGTGAATCACATAGTTACACACACATCATAGTAGGTGCCAGGAAAAGGGCAAAGACAGAATCCTCGCTCACACACACTAGAAGAGAAGATAATACACTGATAGATCTGAGGATCAGTTAACATCCAAGAGTCCATTGGAGAACCTCCTCCTGGGGCAGGAGGCATTGTTCTGGAGGTGTCAAGGGAAAACGGCTCACGATCAAACCCAGTAAGGTCTGAACAACAAGAGAAGAAATAAGAGCCCTTGAGTGTTGTGGTGGGGTCTGAAGGAAAATGATCACGGTAGGAATCGGTACTATTAGCTGTGACTTTGTTGGAATGGGTGTGACCTTGTTGACATAAGTGTGTCACTATGTAAGTAGGCTTTGAGTTCTCATATATGCTCAAGCCACGCCCAGTGACACAGTTCACTTTCTGTTGTCTGCGGATCAAAATGTAGGATTCCCAGCTCCTTCTCCAGCACCATGTCTGCCTGCACGCCAACGGTTATGATGACAATGGATTAAATTTTTTATTGAGAATTTTTTAATACAATATTTTCTCATTTGACATAACTATCCCTGTTCTCACTCTCTACCCTCTTCCCATCCTGCCCTTCACCCACCCTACCCCTATCCACTCCTCAGAAAGGGTTAGGCTTCCCATGGGGAGTCAACAAAGTCTCATACTTCACTTCAAGTCAAGACCAAGCCCCCCCATATCTAAGCTGGTCAAGATATCCCTCTAAAGATAATGTGATCCAAGATGTCAAGCACTAGGGATAAATCCTTCTCCCACTGCCAGTGGCCCCAGAGACTGCCCAAGCCTCACAAGTGTCCCCCACATTCAGTGGGCCTAGTTTGGTCCTATGCAGGATCCTCTGCTATCAGTCCAGAGTCAGTGAGATCTCACTAGCTCAGGTCAGCTGTTTCTGTGCGTATCACCACCATGGGCTTGACCCCTTTGCTCATATTATAAGTCCTCCTCTCTTGGACATGGGAAATGTCGTCAGATCAGAGCTTGACTTGGAGTTGATAGCTATGAATCTTAAGAGCACAGACACACTTGTTGAACGGTGGACTCTGCACAGTAGTGACACCTTGATCCTCCGTGTCTCTCATCATCCCACGGACCAATTGCAAACCTCTTTCCTGTGTCCAGCCTCAGATAATGACACCAAATTTCACCTTGATTGTCATACAGGTAGGAAGCTCTTCTTCCTCTTACACTTTGTCCTTCAATCAAATTGTCCACTGAAATGTTTCTTCACGCATTCTCAGTGCTCTCTCTCTCTCTCTCTCTCTCTCTCTCTCTCTCTCT
>LOJH01032034.1:11283-25917 GCA_001685095.1 Ellobius talpinus
TCTCTCTCTCTCTCTCTCTCTCTCTCTCTCTCTCTCTCCCTCCCTCCCTCTCTCGGCTGTGAATTAAGAAGTGAAATATCATTTTGTTCAACCATCATGGACTCTAATCCTCTGAAACCACAAGTCAAATTAAACATGTTCTTTTATAAGTTGGCTTGGTTAAAGTGTTTTTATCACAGGCAGATAACAGTAAGACACTGACCCTACAAGGTCATCATGTGTGTTAATTTTCTGCATTTTTCTGCAGTGATATCTGCACATATATGTGAATCTCTGCATGCATTTGTGTGAGTCTCTGTACACATGTTTTGTGCATGGAGGTGACTCATCCTTCATATAAATGCTAAGCTGGCCGCAATGGTCATTTTTTATTCTTTGTTTGAATGTTTTAAATAGTACTTACATCTGCACAGACTAAGCTGGAAATGTGTTGTGTAAAAAGACATGATCTAGTCCCTACAATGTCAAATCCTAATAGTACAGTTTTAGGAGCACATTATTTTTTAACTTTTCAACTGATAGATTTTAATGTTGCACTGTGAATTTCTTTTGAATTCATTGGAGTCATTTGTTTTGAGTTCATTTGTAAATTTTATATTCCTATCTTAAGTTATGGTGATTGGTTAGGAAGAATCCACTCCTAGAATTAAAGACCTTACCAAAGCATGGGTAGAATTAGCCCCTGTGCTACATAACTACAGTTATATCTTTAAAATGTATTTATTGATTTACCATTCTATTTTAATTGGTAAATATAAATGGAGTATATTCTCTCACTCAATCACACACATATACGTGTGGAATGAACTAATAAATATACCTATCATCTTAAAGCCTCAGGCAGACTAACTGATCAAGAGAAATCAGAAAGCACAGATTTCTGTGCTTTGGGCTTGAATTTCAGGAAATCTTGAAAAGGAGGAGAAAATTATACCATGCAATCATGCAAAAAGTTACACTCTAACACAAGATGTTAATGCTATCAAGAAATTTTAAATGCTTGGTACTTTATATTAATTATCCCAAACCCTAATTTTCCCAATATTAAAATGTATGTAGAATAAAATTTAGCTTATTAGGATTGTCCCTGGCAGGTTGCTGAGAGTAGGCTGTATAAAGATGACTGCCTTATACCACTAGCTAATGATTTAATAAAAAGTATATAAATGTAGTCACTCTCATGATAGTTGCTAAAACAGTGCAACAAACTAAATTAAACTGGCAATATTTCTAGTATAAACCCAATTAGATTATCAATGAGACACAGTGTATGTGGGAGCCATCTTTGAAGATGGCAACTGATGATCTCTCCTCTTGATGCCATTGCCTGAGAGTTCCCTTCTGTGGACAGTAGGGCTGTCCCATGCAGCTAATAACCACTGCAGAAGAGACAATGCCAAGTCTAACACAAGTGATGAGAAGTGTGGTATCACCACTTGATTCTGGAGAAAGCCTATTGCCATGGCAAGAAGTCACTCAAGTAGTCCTGTGGAGGTATTATTCACATGACACAAAACCAAGGCCACCTGCCAGGAAAAGCAACCAGCATCATCTCCCTGGCCATGGGAATGTATGTGTGCATGTGTGTGAGTGTGCATGTCTCTATGCATTTATCTGCATCTGTGTGTGTGACTGTGCATGTCTGCATCTGTGTCTGCATGTATGTACCTGTGTGTATGTATCTATATATGTGTATGTTCATGTGTCCATGTGTGTATGTATTTGAGTGTGTGAGTGCATGTGTGTCTTTGTGCATTTGTGTGTGGTTGTGCATGTATGTACATGTGAGTGCATATGTGTATGTGTGTGTGATTGTAAGTATCTGTGTATGCATGTGTGTGTATGTGTCCGCATGTGTGCATCTATGTGTGAGTGCATATGTGTATGTCTCTGTGAGTGTATCTGTGTATTGTGTAAGTATGTTCATGTGTGCATGCATATATGTTTCTATATGTATGAATATGCATGTATGTATGGATAGGGTTCTGGGGGCTCAAAAGAAACTCTGAAACCTGATTTGTCTGTCTCTGTGGCATGTATACCTAATCCCATTTTGTTTCTGGGTCCTTCACTACAATCATTGGGCATTATTAGTGAGTGTTTCTCTGAGCCATCTTTTGTTCTGCAAATCAGTAATCAACCTGAAATGCTATTTCTCTTGGTGTTTTGTCTTTCCAAACTATTTTTGACAGACTGCAGAGCTATCCTGAGTGTCAGAGTAAAGGGGTGACCCCATGGACCCTGCCTGAAGATTTATGAGACCCAAGCTCTGCTGTCAACTGCCCCAATTTGTGCAGACACTTAGGAAATGCTTTGCTTTCTGCAAGCAGAAGGAAGGGCATGGGCACCTGTTGGCACTCTCTTAGGAACTAGCATCCATGAGCAGCTCAGAGTGCCCCCTCCATACAGCAATGGGTGAGCTTCACTCTGATGAGGAAAACATCTGAACAGCCCAGGCTGTCAGGGCAGATCACCTATGTGCAGCCATGTACTGTAAGAAGATCCTTGACTCACCTGAGTTCCACATAGAAACTGCCCTATGGTCATTTGAGAGGAAATTATTGTAGCACTGGTTGGGAGTTTGGGTTATTTCTTCAGCTATAACTCAGACAGTGGTAGGTGTGCACTACCTTCTGAACTGTCTGTGTTTCTACCTTTCATATGTGCATCTGATTGTGACATATTGTACAGGTGTGTGAGTTTTGGAAACATTGGTGGGGCTGAACCTTCCTGCCTACATTGACTATATCCCATTGCTACATTCACTACAGGCTGCAAAGGTCCCCCAGGATCACTGGAGCCTTTCACTATGCTTAAAGGATTTGGGAGGGGGGATGACTCCAGAAAATTATAGGCGATTGGAAATGAGGTGAGCACTGACAGGACCCCATATTTGGAGGACAAGTGATTCTTACTGTTAGCTTTTAGGAGCTAACGGCCACAGGTCCAAATCTGAGTTTGAAAGACAGGTAAGACAATCTTAATCAGTGTTAAACTACCTTTTATGGAGAACAGGAGGCTCAGGGCTCTGGCAGAGATGTCTTAATGGAAGGAAGACTTGAGGCTCCATCTACTACAGATGTTGACAAGATTGGCTCATGCTCATAGATATTTTTTGGGCAACCAGATGAGATTGTGTCTGAGCAGAGGGCTTTGTGACTTTTAGAAAGCAGAGCAGCACTCTCCAGGATAACAGTCACACAGATCACCACAAATGAACTTTCCAACCTGGGTTTCCAGAACCATACACAGGCTATCTCGGAGGATGCACCAACTCAGAGAGTGGAATGAGGGGAACTGCACACCAGCGTATCTAACCCTGCCATGTTTAAGCCATGGAGGCTCCTAGAAAGTCATTAGGAGGAAGATTTAGAATTGTGGACAGTGTAAGTTAATTAGCGAAATGATTGAGAAACTGAAACTCTCCCCATTACAAACATTGAGGCAAAAACGTGGTAACTTAGACAAAGCATGCTGGGGACAGCCTTCATCATTGAGATACCAACGTCTGATTCTGATTTCAAAAGCAGAAGGATAAGGAAACAGCTAAGGGGTAAAGTGCTTTCTGGTCATTAGGGTCCATGTTCACTCCCCCAGGAAAAGCCGGGGTGGTGGGAAATGCCTATGATCTCAGATCTGGGAAGACAGGGGTAGGAGGCATCTACCAGCGCAGCCAATATGGCAAATTCTGGTTAGGTGAGAGGCTATGTTCCAGAAACAAGGTGGAGAGTTCTCACTGCCTCTTCTGTGGAAAGGGGATGAACCTGGGTATGGATATCTGAGCTCCAACCTAGGGGTAAGCACACTACCCACACATAAACATGCATACAGTGTTCACGTGCAAATGCAATAAAGCCCAGACAACTGTTTGCATCATGCTCATGCTCATGCATTGGGACCATATGCAAGTTCTTGTGTGTCCTTTACAGATGTCAGCTGAGTAGTTATGATTGTGATCTGAGTGTGTAAATCCCACACATCATGGTTCAATAGAACGGCAGAGAGTATTTAGTTTAATATTTAGACTTAAAAATGGCAGCTTCACAAAGTTCCACTTTACCATTTTTCTTGGTTATATTCTTTAGATTTGGAGAAAAATACAAATCTATAGAGATAATATGCACTCCCTCCTGTATGTCAGCCTCCAGTTAACCCACAGCAGTCTTCACTTCTGGCTTCGTAAGTGCTACTGAAGAAGTTTGAGTGAATCTACTACTGGGAAATAAAGTGAAATCTCTTGGCTCATATCTTTCCTTGCTCAATAGCTCTTGCCAAGATTTCTGGGACCTCCCGAGGGCACAGCCATACCAAGCAGAAGTTAAAGAATGGTGTTAAACCCCTTGCTTAGCTCTCTGTTTGCATGCACGACTCCTCCTCTACAGGCCTGATAATGAGAGAATATTAACACATAAGCCTATAAAACAAAACATTAAACTTTCACGTGGTAGAGTAAGGTAGGAATAAGACTTATTAAGGAAGCAGAGTACAAACTGCAACCCCTATTGCTTTTGAAGTGTCCTCCGTGCAATCCATGCCCAGGCCCTAGAGAGGCATGTTGCCTCTCAAGTAAACATGGTTTCTAGGAAGAGAGATACGGAGCAGGGAGAGGAATCAGCAGTGGGACATCTGCAAGCATCTCTGGGATTACAAGAAGCAATGTGGACGTTTCTTCTGGAAAGTTATTAGCTCCTTAGCCCCCGCGAGGGCCCTCCATCCTGCTTGCTCATAGGGGATGCTGAGGTTCATTCAAGCCAGTTGCAGAAATTGCTGAGAGTTGGTATTGGCACACAAACATTAGCACAGAGTGCTTGAAACACAGTGATGCTCACAAGGCCCTTACTTCTTCTCTCCTTTGTACCATTCGAAGGCTGGCGGCGGCACACCTGCACCCTCGCATCTTATCAATCCACTGCGTCCGGGGGTCACGGTGCCAGACTTAATTTCCTGAATCGTAGGCGCAACTGAAAAAGAAACAAAAACACCTTGGTAAAGAGATGTAATCTTCAGCAGAGATGGCACACACACACACACACACACACACACACGCACACGCACAGGAACACGCACACGCACGTATGCACGCACGCACACATACGCACACGCACGCACGCACGCGCACACACACATGCGCGCGATTCTATGCCTTCTGTATTAAAAACAGTCTCAAGCCTGGCAGTCCAGTGCATACAAGCCCCTGTGTTTTATGCTTCAAAAACCGGACCAGTCCTTTTCGGCTCCATTTTTTAAAGCTGGACAATAGATGAATGTTCTCGGGGAGTAGAGAGTACATGCAATACGTTTTGGCTGGGTTTCTATTGGAAAAGTAGCACAGTGAGACGACCACCTCATCTGTATCCCGGTCAAACCGCACTCCATCTAATCCTCCTTTATTGAACGATCACAGGCAGCTGGCACTTGCTGGCTGCTTCAGGTTCTTGATTTCCTCACATGATGCTCTGAACTTGGATGACATTATTCCCATTTTACCTACATGAAAACCTAAGTGCAGAGACATTAAACACTGTATGAGGGTGAAACAGCTACTTAGATGCACAATTTGAAGTCAACCATGGTGTCTTTTGTGATGAGTGGCATTGTGATGTTGTCTTGTGTCTCCCAATACTCTCCATTTCCAAAGCTCTGGAGTCCGTTTTGGATGCTGTGTCCTCCCTACTCCTCACTGTAGCTCCAACTAAAGCAAATTTCTCTTCATTGAGTGATTTATTGGAATTTCTCAAACCACGGACTTTAGTCGCTGAATGGTTATTGAGCCTTCAGCATGTGGCAGACAATTCTCAAAGAGCGACAAAGTCAAATTCTTCACACAAGTAAGCATGAGTCATAGATAGGGTGGGTGAGTCAGAAAGAAACTACAAAGAGTAAATGTCATAGCTAAATGGCTTAGATAAAATGCACAGCGTTAAGAAGTGGCAAATGGACTGTGGTGTGTATCATGCATTGGTAGCGCACATGCTAGCATTTCTGGGGCCCCGAGTTCACAGCAGCATCACCAAAAAGATATCAAGGAAGGCAGTGCAGTGTCATCTAGACATCTCAGGTGTTCTTTCTGGTGTGTGTGACTGCAGAAACTGCGAGTCCCCCCTGAGAAGGAAGGATCTTGAAACAGTAGATGGGGATGTGTGTGCTAGCTTTGTGGATATCTGAGGAAAGCCTCCCAGGTAAAGAGAATAGCTAAGCCGTGAGACCCTGAAGCCACAGTAATTCTCATCTTGGTGAAACAGAGAGGGGATAGGGTCAAAATGGGTGCAGGATGGAGGCCAGGAAGTACCCTATGGGGGTCTAAAGAAATGGCGTACTGTAATACAGGGATATCACCTGACTTGTGCCTCACAAGGGTCATGGGATGCTGTGCTGAGGAAGGGCCTGTCTGAGGTCAGAAAGGACGAGAAGGGAAGCTCTGGGGACAGCTGTGAGGGGCACGCTGTGCTGACACACAAGGATGGGGAAATAGGTTTGGTGCAAATTTGCTGGGTTCCCTCGAGAAGTTGGGGCCAACAGAACTTCTTGACGGAAGAAAATAAGACATGAAGACACCAGGAGGCAGAGGTGATTGGCTTAGAACACCAGAAGATTTTCCAGGATAGCTGCTTTGTGTGATGGGAATGGTCAGGAAGAAGAGGATATTCATGCAGTATGATAGGAACGGTCAGGAAGAATAGGCTCAGGGGTGATCTCAAGAGTTGAATGAAAATATTTTTTCATGAGTATTTGCAAGGTTTGGATTTAACAGATTCTAAATGACACCACACAGAGGAGTCCCTACAACTAGAAACTTGATGTACAAGTAACTTAAAAGTATGTCCTGGGTAAGTGTGTACTAGTGATACATTTGAGGTTTCTGTAGAAAGCAATAAAATCTGGAGACTTTAATGTTTGATTCCAGAATCTTGTGACTATGGAAACAGTAAGCACTCTTACAAGAGAATGTTGTCTTTCCTTTAAACATATCTGCTAAATTCACCATTTTCTGTTTCAGGTACTTCATTTTGAAAGAATAACACCTTTATTATCTGCAGTAATTTTATTCTCAATAGTAAAGTTTAAGTTATACTCTAAGGGAAAAAATGTAAGGTAATAATTTTAATTGCTTTAATAACTTAGTGAAAATAATGAAAGAATGTTTATCAGAAATGTTTGAATGAGAAAATAATATGAAATAATATATGTGTGCATGTAATTAAAGATATGAATGTACATATAGAGGCAGACATACAATATAAGGAACAATTAAATAATCCATTACTTTTATTTTGAGTAGAGAGGGAGAGCACAGCTGAATACAAATGAGGCCCCTACCACAGCATCAGTAGCTCTGTGCCTGCCTGCTTGAGAGAGGTGGACATAAGGCATCTTGCCGATCTGCTTTTCCGAGCCTCTTGTCATCATGATAATAGGCTATAGTCTCTTATGATTTCCAACTATCATTGAAGACAAAATAACCATATTCAGAAGCGATCAGAAGCTTCTGCTGATGGTAGGCTTAGGGAAATTAGTCTCCCATTTGTCAAGGGGGCCATGACTCATTACAAACAAATGCATGAAATCCCAAACATTGCCTGAAAACCCAGGTGTAATGAACCAAAATAAAAACCTAATTCACCATTAAAAGGCTTTTATACAGTCCAGTGTGCAGATGGCTGGGCACTGGGTGCTTGACAGTCAACGTTAAAGAGACAGTACCCTATCTGGGATCATGTAGACATCTCTGCAAAGACACTCACCATGGTACAAAAAATGCATCAATAATTAATAGAAATATACATTAGAAAATGTCTCAAGTACTTACTGTGTGGTTGAGAGACTCAGAACTGAGGGCTGTGGGGTCCTATGTGTGTAGAGAGCTTCTCAGGGGCATTTCGTTTCATGCCTACAACTATAAAGTGAGCTAAAGTCTCTATTGATTTTTCTTAGAAAAATGAAAATTCATATTATGTTCTCATGCTATTGTGCATCTTTTGCAAAGACTTTGTGGGGAACATGATTCACCTAATTATTCATTTTCCCATCAGTATTAAATTAAGTTCTTAAAACAATAAATGATAAAAGTCCCCTTGTACAGCTGGACACAAACTCCAATGCACGTGAAAGCAGTTTGAAGGAAGCTCTTTTATAAGGATCGATGGCCGAGCTCATTACTTGTGTGGGAGGAGTTGAGTGGAGAATCAAACTTTGGGAAAAGTAGCCATGAGTGGAGTCTACACGTAAGTGAAGCAGGTGTAAGAGTCAGGATTGTCTTTTCAAATCCCAGAGAATGGTCAATGACTTCCAGGGGACATTTGAGAGGACACAGTGTGCATGTTTCTGTGAGCTGGGTCTTGAAGCATCTGATAGACCAGCATAGCGGCTTTGGATGCTGTGCTATACAGACGAGCCTTGGCAGATGTTTGAGCAGAAGAGTGGCAATTGCTTAGATCCATGCAGAGTTGTGGGCTGGTGGCTGGAACAGCGGGCCAAGGAAAAAGAACAGAACAGGCAGACTTGTTGGGAGCTGCCCTGAAATCCCTCAGAATGACAAGAAAGCCATGGGTTACTCTATAGAGCAGGTAGAATTTGTGATAGACAGTTAAACAGATCATTGGCCATAGGTGGACCTAACTAGTTGTCCAGTAGCAGCTAGATGATTTAGGGAAATTCTAGGTTCACAATGCTTCTAACCCCAGTAGTTTGTTTAGACCCCAGAAATTTCTGGGGAAGCCAGGAAGGATTCATCCCCACAGTGTTTCTCGGGGGTCACACTGGCAACACAAGTATGATGGTCATAGCGTTCCAGAAGGACTTGTATGGGCTACTTGTGGGCTTCTTATTTCTTAAGACATATTCTAGTCTGTTGGACCTACACCATGCCACGGGTCACTGGAACCATAACTTGTAGCAGAATTGCCTTCCACAGCCTTTGACGTGCTTAGGAGCCATGTGGCCTTTAGTGACTTTGAGTAAAGAAGAAGTTGCAACTATTTGAATGAGGGGGTAAGGTTACCCACTTGCTCGACAAACCTTATGCCCAATTAAATTTCCAACTGAACCTGTAACAGCTGAAATCATACATATGTTGGGCCAACTTGCGCAAAATAGCAATTCTATACAAAAGCGTTCCAAGTTTAAGGAAATGGATTTGTCTCTGCCCTGGAAAATGATTAAATGGGGTGACCGTTCTGTGAGTTTCTTTCTGTGCCAGCCATGAATACAGTGTCTAAAGAGGGGACACACATATTGTCAAGTGCTTGTGTTTGAAAACCATTCTTCTTTTCACAGAAACTCTTTGGACCCATTCAAATGTAACATTTCTAAGACACTAAAGTGGCAAAGAAAGCCAGTGCTTGAGCCCTCAAATATTATGGGTACAATGGTGTTCCTTGTGACTGCATTGGGCACATTTGAGCACTATGCTCTTTGCCAAGTCTTACATGCCTGTGAGCTGGAGCAGAAGCACAGAGAAAAACAACTGATTTCAGAACAATGTCATCAGACAGATGTTAGGTAAGCACTAAGAGCAGATGCTGGGAAAGCCAGCACAAAAGTCAACCAGGGGCCATTCAACACTTGTATGATTAGATGTTCCACAAAGAGGAGTCTTTCCTTTTCATTGTCTCTGTGGGGTTAATTCCTTGTGTTGTGGAGCCAGTCACTTCAAAAAGACGATAATGAAAGGTTCTTCATCAAAACTCCAGGCTGTGCAGGTGCAGAAAGCGGAAATGCTCTACTTGGCACCCAAAAGCCTAATCAGACTCATTTGCCTAGTGACATGACAATAGCCCAAAGGCCTCCTTGTCTTTTGCCATCCTCAGTTGGTGATCCGGCTTCTTATAGCCTTACTGTCAAAAACACATGCATGCCAAATATCACTTCAGTAGATTTCCTAAGCCAAGGTAGGTGAAATGCAACTTAGGGGACTCAGTACCCAAATGTTGCCATCTCTCCACATACCTCAGAATGATGTGCAATGGTAAAGGCAGAGTCTTAAATAACTGCAATAAGGAAGCATGCCCGAGGAGTAATAGGAAGTGTAGGTTCACCAAAGAACAGGACACCAGGAAGTATCATCCTGACAGAAGCTATGTAGGCAGGAGAACAATGATGCCTTTGACTTGGATTCCAGAATTAATGAATTAAAATAAGGCAGTCTTTGAAAACAAAGTTTTCAGAAATCAGTGCATAGAAGACATGTTCAATCCCCCTCCCCATGTGTGTGTGTGTGTGTGTGTGTGTGTGTGTGTGTGTGTGTATGCATGCATGCACACAGTTGTGGAATTCTAGCCAAAGGTTTGGGCAATTAGAAATGTAGTTTAACACATAGCCGTACCATAGCCCTTCACTATATTACCATCACAGACAAGGAGAATAATAATTGAAAATATTTTCTCTGAAGACAGTAGAATCTCAGTGCACAAATACCAACAATATTTCAGTATCTATTGATCCACAGAGGAAAAAAAAAAACAGATCAGAAAACTTCAAAAGAAAATGCGTTTTTGGTTTATAAACAAATTTAACTTCAAGGGGAGCCAAGAACTAAGCATGTTATTGCTGATGGGTAAAGGGTGTAAAGAATTCATATCATCATAATGGTGACAAAAATCAGATCAAATACAGTTGAATCTTTAGCTGCATGATCTGAGGACTTTAGCATTATATTCAACCTCTGGTCAGCATTCATCAAGCTTTCTACAAGATTAAATTTATAGACAGTGGTGAAGTACGTGACAAGAAGCCTCCACTTGCAGACGTATGTGGCCTCTTACACTCATTAAATTAAATGCTTCTAAAGCTCAGTTTCTTCATCTATAAAACAAGAGCTACCCACTTCCCCAAACTGCTGCATTACACGACCACCTCTGAAGAGTTTAGCTTAGTGGTTTGCACTGAGTCAATAAAAAACATCCAAAGCAGGACTTATCTCAGGGGAACAAGAAACATGGCCACAGTCTCTCACTGTGCATGCGCTGTGTCAAGACACAGACAGGAGGCAGAGCGGATTTGTAAAGGTTTTCTTATACTAGAAGCCACCAATTAACTCAACTGGAAGCTGGTCTAGGATATTATTTCTTATTCTACCAGAAATCCATATACATCTTCTTTTTAGTAGTTGGTCTACTTAGCAGTCAGATAGGGTAGACTTGGCCCTACATTTGTTTGGCCAAGGAATAAGAGATTTGGCTTCAAAATGAGACAGAACACGGAAAAAACATGTAGTTCTAAAGTACACCATTTAGAAAAACATGCTCAGTGCTGTGGAATCCTTTGCTTGGGCATTTCAAAATCAATGCATTGATTAAATTAAATATTTGATGAGGTCACTTTCTTTTCCACAGGTTAAAAGTATGGCCCTAATTAATACATTTACAACAAAACCCCTACACTTAAGCTTTGGGGAACATTGTGGAAGAGGAGGTGAAAAGATTTGAAGAGCAGAGGATCAGGACACTCAGTCAAAAGGACATTAAGGAAAGCAGGAATCACTGAGGATGGGGGGAATAAGACATGGAATGCCTAAGAATGAACAAAAGTGTTATAAAAAGAATTTCTGCTTATTGTTCTAAATAGCACAATATTTTTAATGAAAGACCAGTATCAGTTTCAAAATGAGGCTGTTCTGGATTTCACATATCTAAGATTCTTTCTTGTTATCAGTCTGAACAATGACACCAGTAATATTGATGATAAATGGACTCCTTTCAGCTCCTCATGGGATCATTTTCCGTCTGACCTCAGCTTTACCCAAAACTGCAAACACAAAATATCAGGGATGGAACTGCAGGCTGGAGTGGTTTCTGCCCTCATAGAATAAGGACAGAATCAGTTTCTTAGTTGACTGAATGGTTTATTATTTCCTCTGGTTGCTGTGGCCTTCAATAATCTTAAAATAGAACATTAAGAAGTTGATTAAAATTCAGTTATTAAATTGTTTAATTCTGAGAAATGAATAATTCATACTGCTAATGCA
Source organism: Ellobius talpinus (assembly GCA_001685095.1). NCBI lineage: Eukaryota > Metazoa > Chordata > Mammalia > Rodentia > Cricetidae > Ellobius > Ellobius talpinus. Next base: position 23,246 of record LOJH01032034.1, read on the forward strand.
TTCTAAAGAATCCCCTTCCACACACAGTCTTACAAGAAGAGAAAAAAAACCCTCTGAGTGTCTAGAAAGAAAAAGAGAAATTAAAGAAAATGAAATTTATAACATAGGAAGGGCTTGTAAACTATTCATTTCTCCCTTCTGCCCTCTACATCAGATGCCTGAGGGAAGAGAATAAAAATCTAAGAAGATTACAGGAAATGTGTCCCATGAAGAACATCTCCCTCCACAAAAGACACCAGTTCCTGAGGGTATTTGGTTACTTTCCTCAGTTCTGTGATCAGACACCTAATGAAAAGTCACTCTGGGGAGGGCAGATCGCTGGCTCATGCTTTGAAAGATCACAGTCCATTAAGTGGGTGTTGGCATGGCTGTTGGTGGTAGCTACCACTCACATGTGTAGGAATCCAGAAGCTAGCATAGACCGTGAACATGGCAGGCATAGACCGTGAACATTGCAGGCATGAACTCAAGGCCAGCTCCACAGTGACACACGAATCTGGCCCTAGTAAGAAAATGATCCTGTTAACTAGAACCACATTGACTCCTGTATGTTGAGGGATAAACTGTCCATCAGCTCATCTCTGTCTTCTTGGGGAAGCTGTCTTGTGGTGTTTCCACGGGTTCAGAGAGCAAAGGTACAGAAGGGTGCACAGACTTGTCATGAACCCACAGACAAGAATCTAGTAGGAAGTGGGATCAGTTGTAGAACGGAGAAGGAGTTTTTTATTCTCATTTCAAACATCACATGTTTGCTGTTTTGCTTATATAGGAAGAGAAGCAAATGAGAGTAAACTTAAGAAGGAATGAGAAAACAGAAGACAAGCAGGAAGTATGTCACCCATAAATACTGAGTCACAGGAAACCAGAAGATGCGGGAGGATGGTGGGTAAGAACACTAGAATTTTCAAAAGAGGTGAGGTGAGTTTATTTAAGACTAGGAATATTTTACAAGGGAAAAAAACACTCTTCCTACAGTGATTAAATAGAAACATGGTGTGACAAAAACCGCCCTCTTTTTTTTGCAGAGTAATTTGACAACTGAAGAGTGTGTCAAGAAAGAAAAAGTCTGATTGACAAAAAGAAACCCCATGTCAGCAAGAACAACACATAAATAAACTGTTGGGAAGTGCCCAGGCGCTGCTTCTCACCAGGATCTGTGTAATACAGCTGACACCCTCTCCCTGATCTCATTCTTATTCTGCAAATCCCCAGGTCCTTTGTGTTCACTGTTCCAGCTCTGCAAAGCTTGCTCGACAGCCTGTCTGCGACCAGTTCACTGTTACCCTCAGAAAACATTGTCAAGTTCTGAGAGACTTGATTCTTGTGTTTAAAATACAACTGTTTTTAGGCACACAAGGGCAATGGTAAAGAAATGTTCCTCTCAGGCCTGAGGACTGAGTTAGGACATCTTCCTGGACAACATCAATATAGCAAGCATTTTATAGTAGAGAGAACTGAGTGGCTACTTTTTAAAAAAAAACATACAACGATCATGATGTATTAGGATTTATCAAGGTCCTGATTTCAACCATTGCTAAAAGGATCTGAGACTGAATGAAGGGCCTTTTTCTGTGGACTACATATTCTAACAAGGGGTAATAAGTACTAACGACTGTGATGCGTTGTTGGTTTTGGGAGTGACTTCTAAGACAGAGGAAGTCATGGGTAGAGGTGATTGGGGTTCTTATTACATACGAGGGTGAGGGTCTTTAAAGGGCAGAGGCTACAAGGAATGAGGAAGAAGGCCACCATGCAGAGACTCCAACAATGGACATTCCAGACTGAGCGGTGTCAAGAATAAAGGCCTTGAAAGGGGCTTCTCAAATCTCATAGCTTAAACGGCCTCGGAGATAGTGCAAGGAAAATGACCCAGTGTGGCCATGGGGATGGCGTGGCAGCACAGCACTGGGGCTGCACAGGTCTCTATGAACTGAACCCGAGCTCTGAATAACAGAACAATGTCATGAGCTCACGAAGAAGGTCGTGCTCTGCAGGGATGGAGGATTTTACACAGGTTAACAGAAAACCTGAGTATGCTGTGCTGAGAACAGCACGTAGACACAACAAGTTTGAAAGTGTGAGGGCCAAGGAGAAGCCAGCACCTCAAGCTGAAACAATGTAATCGGGGAGATGGAAATGCCTGGGACACCGGGCTCTACACAGGCGGAGCAGTTAGCATACTGTGTCCAGTTCACAGACACAAACTTTGTGTCAAATAAAGTTTTAATTAAAAACAATAGTGTTAGCTTTCATGACAGCTGTAAGTATCTAAGTGGAAGACATCCTAATGCCAGTCCTCTAGCCTTCCACAAATATTCCTGCTACATTGTGTGCTTAAATAAACATCTAGTGTTGGACAAAACAAACAAAAACCCACCCTTTCTCAGATTCTCTAGCATTGTGTGCCTCGGGAAGGACCAATGCAATGTTCACGATTTAGTAAGTTTTACTGTACAGTAATGTCTTACATTTTGATCTCTTTACACACACACACACACACACACACAATTTAACATATTCAACATGGCACTTAGGAATGATATGAAGCAAAGGTTTTAAAACAAAACTGTAGTGAAAGGGGGAGCCACTCTGTAGTGATGGGGTGAGCAGCGGGCTGTTTTTCGTCCTGCCTGGCTCCCGCACGGCTAGCTTATACCCCAAAATAACAACAC